>NTPY01000066.1:99664-115684 GCA_002922825.1 Brachionus calyciflorus
AATAAAGGAAATAGAGAGAGAAAAAATAACAACATTTTATTTCTTTTTTAAATATAAATATTTAAAAATGCAATGTTTGATATGTAATGTATAATTTTTTTTTTTGAATTGCGTAATTTAACTAGGAAATTATTATTTGATAATTTTACAAATAAAAAATCGCCCAAAAATTGTCGAGGTTCTGTAAAAATACATTTTTACGATAAATTCTAAAACCACTGTCACTGCTTAAAGTTAAAAAAATAAAATTTAGATCGACTTTTCATTTTCTTTCATTTGAGTTGTGCGTTATAGCGTCTTTGAGTCGTTCATGATCCGCCGTGAGGGATAACAAGTTGTCATTCGTTTTCCAGATGCCTATGATATTGTCGTTTGTAGCTTTTGCTATCAAGCAAAAGTTATGTTGAATGTTTTCAATCTCAATTTTCTGGTGATGATTAATTTTTGGGCAGTAGCCCTTTTCATCGATAAAAAATTACTTAAAAAATATTTTCATGGAAAAGTTAAAAAATATTAAATTGAATATTTTACAATATTAAAAAATACTTATCTTAGTTTTTAAATTTTACAAGAAATCTACCCATCCCGATAAATTTTCGACTATTAAATAATTTATAAATTCTAATCTGCATTAGTTTCATCAGTTTTACGTCAAATTATCTGTCTCTTATCTAATGTAAGTTGATAAAAATGCTCTTTATTCGAGCTTTTAAAAACCAAAAGTGCAATAATTGATATAATTTTTAAATATGTTATTTAATAAGATTAATCGATCTACTTCAAAATTCGATTTATTTCTCTAGAATTTAGTAAGTTCTTCTTGAAAAAAAAAATTACTTTGAACACGCCGTTATCTTCTTTTATCTTAGTGCTGTATTTCTTGCTTGAAAATTAGGTTGCTAAAGTTGAATTTAAATTTAAGAATGGTGTGTTGTAAATTATTTGAGAGTAATCTCAAATCATCAAATCGTTCCACTTAAAACTATTATTGTTGGATCTCATTTGAATTATGCCTTCTCTTAGGAGTAATAAAAAAAAGTGCGAAACTAAATTATCACAAGACAAACCATATGAAGAGGGATTAAATGAATTAGATTTGATTTAGAGCTGTACATTTACTGGGTCTAGTGGTTTATGAGAACGTTTGTTCACACAATAGGTGAACAATTTCTGTTCTCAAGTTTGGTGAACAATCTGTTCATCTAAAATTTTGTTCACGTATAGGTGACTAAAAAAATATTTAAGATAATAAAATTAAAATTAAGTGAACGAACCTTTTCTTAAGTGAACAATTTCTAGATTTATGTGAACAACGATATAATGAAAAAAGTCTTTTAGGTATTCAATTACAGTACAAATTAAAACTAACTTGTACGTTTCTTTTCCTTTCCTCTTCCTCGACTCTTCTTCATTTCTTCCTCGACTATTCCTTAAATTTGAATTTTTTTTCAAATATTCTTAAGAAGTTTAAAGGATATTATTTAAGAATTTTTTAAAATTTTTAATCATTTTTTATAAACTGATTGAAAATTTATAACTTTAGGTGAACAAGTCAGGTCACCTATACTTGAACAAAATTTAAGGTGAACAGATTGTTCACCAAACCTGGGGACAGAAATTGTTCACCTATTGTGGGAACTAACGTTCTCATAAACCAGAAATCCTTTTTAAATAAAAGCATTTATATACCTTAACTGACCTTAGCCAAATTTACTCAATCAACAGACGAATTTCAAATAAAACTTAAAATGGTGAGGAAAACTCATCATTTTCGGAAAATTGACCATTTAAAAATGATTTCTAAAAAAAAAATTTCAATTCAATAATTTTCATCTAATTTAAAATTATAAAAATGTACCAATATAAAAAACTTGCCTTATACAGTGATTCTTATAAAAGTGTAACGTAAACCGTTAACCGTAATTTTCGACCGTGAACGTAACCATAGCTCAAACATCTTAAAAATGAAAATTAAGTCGAATAAATATGGGTTACATATATTAGCCAAGTAGGAGACGAAGTACAAAGTAAATATATTTCTTGAGCTCATCCCACTTAGAAAAAGAGTTTACCAATAAAAATTTATTTTGGCCCATTAATGAATTTAAATTAATTTGAAGCACACATAAACACTTAGAAAATACTTAGAAAAAGTAAAATTTTATTTTACTTAATCTTTTCTTTAATTTGCCTGATAAACCCATAAAGTCTATGGTATTTTACAAAATATTCTTGAAAATCAACTCATATTTTCAAGTTGAATATTTCTATTTAAAAGTATCAATTAAAATAAAATTTATCAATAACCAAAATAAATTGATTCAACAACAACAAAAAAAGAAAACATCTTTTTTAAATAATTTTTTTTTCTAAATGGCCGCAGATTTATTTAAAATATTTGAACAATTTAAAAATGTTTTAATCATCGTTAAAAAGTCGACGCTTAAGCTTCTTTTTTATTTTTTTTTTTTTCGTTTTTTAACAAATTCATTATTTTTCATCATTATTATTGAAATTTTAGTCATTAATGATTATTTTTTCTTTTTACATAACTTAAATACACTATACACTCAAATTTAAACGCAATTTTCCAAATATTTTGAAAATTCCGTTTAAATGAGAATGAGTCGTTTTTGAGATTTATAAAATTTTTTATTTAAGTCGACCCAATAAAAAAAATATTTTGTCGACTGGACTCCGTGTTACGACCGATTTTCATAAAACAGAGGAGGATTATCCTATCTTAAAACATTGGGAATTTTTTTGGATTTTAGTAACACTAATCTAAAAAACTTCTTAAACAAACTCTTAAGAATATTTTGCTAAACACGGTCGTTGTCTAAGATGTTTTTAAACAACGTCTTAAACAGACTGTCAACTTATTTCAGAAATATACCGTTAAATAGGAGGTCCCTTGAAGCCGAACTGAAATTCTTGACATTTTTATTAAATAAATTTTTAAAACTTTATTTTTACTTACAACCAAATATAAAAGAGAGAAAAAACTTACATAATATTGCAATAAATTCAAACAACACACGCACTTGAAATCAAAATAAAAAAACTACTCTCAAAATATACACATGTATTCCATACTTTACCCTGAAAGAAAACTAAGAATTTACATTTGAAAAAAAAAAATTAAATTTTTTTTGAATAAACTCTTCAACAAAATTCGAATAAAATTTGATATTAATCCTCGGTCAGAATAGAATAGCAAAACAACAACAAAAAAAAAGAATGCTTAGTCGAATTAATCAATTGCCAAAATTTACTAATATCATACGACAAATAAGCACTACTAATTTAATTCTAACGAAACAATATCAAGTCAAATCAGATACGAATGTTCAACCGTTAAACAAAAAGGAACGTAAATTTACAGACCCTAAACGAAATAATAATAATAATAATAGTCAAAATAATCAAAATAGAAAATTCAATAAAAATTACGATCAAAATAAACCCATTGGTCAAAAAGTTGAAAATTTAGTATTTACAGTTGAGAAACAAACTCCTAAACTTAAAAATCTATTCGAAAAAATACCTGAAAAAACTGCACCGACTACAACAGAAGTATTCTAATCTAAAGTTTAAATAGATTTAAAAAAAAATTAATTTTTTTTTTGTATCTATTTTCAAGACTAGGGCGAAAACCCAAGAATTAAGAGATGTTTATAACAATATAATTGAATCGTTTAAAAAAAATCAAAATTTATCACATCAAAATTTAATATCTCCATGTCAGGTATTTAATTTTTGTTGTTGTTGTTGTTGTGTCTCTAAAAAATTTCTTTTAAAATTTTTTTTAAAGAGATTAAATGATTTATATGATCAAGATGCAAGTATAGCCGAGAGTTTTCACTCGGACCCATTAAAGCCAAGCATTATTAATATTTTAATTAAAGAAGTAAGTTTTTGTTTATTGTCTTTTTTGTTTGTTTTGTTTTGGATAAAATTTTATTATTTTATTATTAGGTTGATAAAATGAGTCCCGATGCATTTTTTACTTTGTCACAGTTTATATTGAGATTTGATTCGGCTAAATTCGATAAAATTCAACCTCAATTATCATCTTTTTTGAGTAAATTAAATATTGAACAGGTTAGTAATGTTTTAAATTTTATTTAAATCATAACAATTTTGAATGAAATACTGTTATTTTATTAAAAAATGCACTTAAAATTTGTAAATGGAAATATATGGCATGTTTTCTTAAAAAGGAAACATTTCTAGGACATAAAAATATTAAAAATCTTTTTTCATATTTCTTCAAAAGAATTTTTAAAAATAGAAAAATAATCGTAAATTTTGAATTTTTTTGGCCCTTTTTGATTTTAGGTAAAATTACGTAAATTTACGTAAAATACAAAAATCGGAACATCACTGTAATCCTAAAATTTTTATTTATAAAATTATTTATTACAAGCGCAAAAATTGAACAGTGCTTAATTTTTGATTATATTCTTAAATGTTTTGTGTTGATTTTGTTCTTGCTCTGTTTAAACATTGTTTAAACGGATCGTTAACTTTGTTTTGGATTACACTGTTCTTATGTTTATAAATAACAACAAAAACAAAGCTTAAAAAAAAAATTGAAAAAATCTTATCTTATTTAATCTCATTTATTTTTAAAAAAGATTTTAAAGACATTAATTCTTCTACGTACACCACAATTATACAAAATGGAATTATTAGATACGGTACGTAACTACACAAATTCAGCGCGGGATCGCTTAGAAGAAGTAGAAAATTATTCTCAATTAAAATTAGCAATGAAAATATTTAACCAAGAGCCGTTGACATCGAAAAAACTCGACAAAAAACTATTGAACTTGGCCGATAAATTAAAATCATACGATTGGGTCGATATTTTAAATAACAAATCAATTTATCGTCAACGAGACATGGCCATATTGGAACTATGCTCGTACAATTTAATCAAAACAAAACAACTCGATTTAGACTCAATACAAAAATGTCTTTTATCGTGTGGTGTTTTAAATTTTCACAATGAACAATTTTATAAATATTTACTCGAGTGTTTAAGCGATGAATTAAAAAAAAATCCGACCAAAGAATGGCTAGTCAAAAATGAAAAAAATTTACTTTCAATTTTAGCCTCGATTGGCATGTTACAATTAAGAGACGAAAAATTACTTGGAATTATTACAGAAATTCTTGAGAAAAATTCCGATTTTTCTAAATTGACAATTAATTTCATCACTAGTTGTGGCGGTTTAAATTACAAGATACCCAAAGATAAATTAAAAAGTTTAACCAGTAAAATAAATGTGAGCAATTTTGATCTAAATGATCGTAAAGTCAAAGTTAATTTGTTAAATTATGTTTGGTCATTGTGTTCATTGGATATACCTGATGTTAATTTGATTAATGAAGTATTGAGCGAGAAATACTGGATGGATTTATTAAATCAAGAAGAGAATGGTTTATCGTTGAAGAAAGCTAAAAAGGCTGCTCTTTTAAAATTGTTAAATGTTAATTTATACTCGATTTTGTTTATGGATGATTATAAAGGTGCTAATCTACCTGAGAATTTCAATATTTCTTTATATAAAGACGTAAGTTTTCAAGCAATTTTTTTTTAATGTTACTTGGGAATTCAAGTAAAAGAAAAATAATAAATTTGAAATATTCAATGTGGAATTTGAGACAGTTTGGCTACTCCTGAAAACGTAGATCGGCGTTTTTTTCTATGCTAGAAGAGGGTTAGGGCTACTTTTTCCCCGAAAATTCTAAAAATAAAATTAAGGGTACTTTTGCCCCATTTTCAAGAAAGTACTTTTTCCCCATTTTCAAGAAAGTACTTTTTCCACAATTTCAAAAATATACTTTTTCCCCGATTTATAATTTTCGTGGTGATTTAAAAAAAAATAAAAATATTGTAACAGTAAGATGGTACTTTTGGGTCTTACAAAGAACTGTATCTAAGCGAAGATATTACAATTGATGTTAATATGAAACGTATTGCTGCTGTGACAATAATTTATAAAAAGAAAAAAAAAATAGGTGTCGCGCAACAAAATTTTTCATCATCTAAGAAATACGATAAGAAATATAATTAAGGGTACTTTTTCCCCTAAAATTTTTACCTCAGAAAAAGTACCCGTCACGAAGAAGAGAAAGACGAAGAAAGGCAAATTTAGTTCTAATTTCTTCTTAAGTTTCTGGAATAAGTTTTAGAATTATAGAGTTAACCATGCTTTTAAAAAATTTTGAACAATTTGATTCATAATAAGCTAAATAGAGATTACTAAAGTTTTAGAAAAACTAAATTTTTAATGAAAAATGACCAAAAATAGAGTTTTTCTAAAAAATTAAAACCATCTTCGCTAGATTTTATCATTATATTTAAATTTTTATTCAGAAAATTTTCTGAATCGCTTTTCAATTGAGGAATAAAATTTAAAGAAACTAAAACTGTGCTGCTCCCGAATTAACGTCGTATCCGTACCCGTACTCCATTCATTTTTGCTACGACGTTAATTCGGGAGCACTGCAGTATTAATGACTTAGTGTCCCATAAAAAAATGTTCAAAACTACAGCCCAAAATTTTTTGAGGTTTCAAAACAAATTCCTAGTTAATTCAAAGCAAAGCTTTGTAATTTTTTAGGATATAAATTCCCGGGTGATGGATTTGAACACCGTTTAAAATAAATTCTATTTTGTATAAAAATTGTAACACCATTTTAATGAGAAAAGAATACTTGTTAAATCAAACTAACTCATGATCAAGTCAGTTATGGAAAGTTCTATTAAAAATTTTTTTTTTTTGTTTTGCTCGATGTAGCAAAAATGTTAAAAATTGTAGCAAATTATAATTCGGAAAAAATTTATTCTTTAAAAATATAGCACTTAAAATGCTGAATTGAATTGTGTGAATAGATATAAATTTTACAGTCCCCAAAACGTTCTTGATCGTTCAGTTTAAAATTGTAAGCAAAAAATTCTATTTTAATATTTATTCCAAAGTTGCTCTTAAACATCGTCTTTAACAGCTTTAAGACACTGCTCAATTTTTTCGACAAAAAAGAAATATTTAAATTTTTTTTAAAATCAAAATTAGCTCAAAAGACTTCTACTTTTTCTACTTGAATTCACATGAAAAAAATTCTTTAAAATTTTTTTAAAAAATTTTTTACTTTTTTTTTCCAAGTTGTTTGTTGAATATAAACCCTCGTATCAAAATGAGACTCTCCTATCAACTTTGTCAAGTTTTAGATCAGTCGACAAATATTTTAAATTAAATCTCCTAACACCATTTGGTATCAATGTAGACGCTTTAATGGTCGTCGACAAAAATGGTATACCATGTCAACTAGCGAAATTTATGAACGAAAATCTAGAACTAGATACCAGTGAGAACGAATACAAAATAGCCATTAAACTAATTACACAACGAGAACAAACTTTACTAAGTAGAAAACTCAATGGTGTTATTAAATTTCAAATAAGATTGCTTAAAGAACTCGGATATCGTCCTTTAATTGTAATTAAAAAAAATATCAACCTTTTTTCTTAAAAAAAAATTTATTTTAATTTTCTTCTTTTTTTTTTCTTAGATAAACCAAGAAGAATTAAAAGCAGCTACATTGGTTAATCGTGTTAACTTAATTCAAAACAAATTGAAGGATTTAGTTAAAAATTAAACTTAAAATAAACAGGAAAATTGAAATTCTTTTTATTTTTTTTAGTTTTTAAATTTTTTTTTTTATATTTTATTGTTCGTTCATTTAATCCTAAAATATACAATTTTCGAAATAATAAAAACAGCTTAATTTATTTATTCTTTTTTTATCTCTAAGATAATTGGACATTTTTTGTGTGTTGCCTAATTTTATACCAAAGAGAATAATCGTTCAAATATCTACTACTAAGCTGAGATATTTTTCTTTCACAAAAATTTGAAAATTAGGCCAAAATATAGAAAAACCAAAGTCGGACTTTGATTTTTCCGAATTTTTTTTTCAAAGTCAAAGTCAAAGTTGAACTTTAAAAAATAGTGATGGGTCAAAACTAAACTAAGTTAGCTTAGTCGAATAAAATTAGTTAAACAAAATTTAGCTAACTAAAATTAGTTAGTCGAAAAATACAACTAAATCTGAAAAATTTTTTTTTTAAATTTAATTAAAGTTAAAGTCAGACTTCACTCTTGTAAAAAGCATTTTTTTAAAGTCCAAGTCTTTTACTCTAAAAAAAATTATAAAAGGAAAGCCAAACATTGACTGACTTTTTTGACTTTTGACCAACTCTGATCCGTTCCGAACAAAATGAAATAAAAAGTTTTTGATAAGTATGTTCAAGTCCGATCCTTATAACGAGCTAATTTTTCGTAATAAAAAAGCAGAAAGGTAAATTTAATTCTGATTCTGATGAACATTTTAAAAGAAATAAAAGTTTACTTGGCTGATGATAGTAATTATGATTTTATGACTTTTTAAAAGTTGAAAAAGACAGAGATTCCAATTTAATCAATTCTAGTCTCTGTTATTATTGACGCATCCACCAAGTGAATGTTAGTTTTTAATCCAAATCAGCTCCTTAGACACCAACTCTTTGCTTCAATTTCGATCGAAAGCTGAGGATTTCTGAGTTTCTAACGGTATTTGGTTAAGACTAAACAAACCAGGAATTCAAAGATTAACGAAAGAAAGACGAATCAACGATAGAAAGGCGAAAAGAAGGAAAAGAAATTCAAAATACCAATGACCAAAACAAGTTAAAGTCGCTTCGCTCCATGTGGCTGAGCCGTTCAAAGAATTCTGATATTTAATTAATTGAATTTTAGAAAAAAAGATTCGCTTAAAAGTTTTTGAATTTCTAATTTATGGATTTGTTAACATTAAATTACGTTCATGTTCTAACTTAATATACTTACAGTACTGCCGCGCTTCAGGCACATGGGACTATGTAGTTTCTTCACATGTAACCTCGTGGAATAGCATTTGATTATAATCTAGTATATTAAAACATCATTGCCTTATATATGAAAAATTAGTTTAGCACAAGGTCCAAAATTACGATTTAATTTTTTTTAATTTTCTAAAAACCAGTAGTTCTAGGCATCTCTTGAAATTATCAAAAATTAACAAAAAAATAGAATAAAATCAAATAGAATTTCATTTCATGGTAAAAAGAAACGCTTATAAAGTTGCTTTTAACTTTTTTTCAAAAGAATAAGGTTTTGACTATTTTTTATTAATTTACCAAAAATTCGATTTTTTAAAACATAATAACTTTTAAGTTTCAAGGTTAATCAACAGGCTAGTAAATAAAAATTTTTAAAAAAAATTCATTTTTAGTTCAGGGGTAATAATTAAAATTTTAGCTTTAAGATTATGATTTTATTAAAACTGGTCAAAACTATTTTTTCGGATGTAATACCTGACCTTATAAAGAAGTCGTCAAATGTAAAATCATGGGATCTGTTGCGCTGCATTACGGTAAAGTTTAAGGATTGTAATCGAATTTTTCATAAAAATACACCGTTACTCAAATAGACTTTTTGAAATTTTATCACGATTTGCCTTATTTAAGATTTTGAAGATTACTAATTTCTGTGTATTCCTAAATAATGAAAAATTTCATTTTCATTTATAGTTTAAATAGAAAAAAGTTCTTTTTTTATTAAGGAGTTACAAATTTGATTTTTTTTAAAGAATTGAAAAGAAATTAAGAACAAATTTTTAATAAAAACTTGGATTATTATTTTATAAAATATGGAATTCTCACTAAACTTTTTCCTATTCTAATTTTTTTCCTAAAAAGCTCTGTTTTTGGCCAAGTTTGTCATAATTTACCATAAATTATGATATCAATTATTTTTTCCTTGAAAAAGCAAAAACGCAATAGACTGAGCCTACGGCTCAGGATAAAAGTTTTGAGGCAAAAATCGGAATAAAAACACCCCAAGAAATCTTAACTTATTTATTTATTTTTTTAATCTTGTCTTTAAAAAATTTTTGTTTTTAATTATTTTTTTTAATTTTAATTCAGTATAAAATAGTTCACTGATAATTCTCGTTTGCATCAATAAAGTGCTACTTTATATTTATGGATCGATTTCTATTTGTTGAGTGTAGCAAATTAAAAACAAAAAAATATCATCAAATAAGAAGTATATCACCGAAAATAATTTTTTTGAGAAAAAAAGTTTTTATGGAAGGACAATAGAACCTCCTCCACAGCCAATGCATTAATTAATAGAAAAGATAATTGTTCTATTGATAATTATTAGATATTAGGCATTTTATTAAAATAATTCTAACCCTAAAATTCGCCAGTTGACTCGGCTCTGCCTCGTCAAAAGCCAAATGATGGCTAGTTATATGGTTATTATTAGAATTCTTTAATTTGGTTGTAATTTTTAGTTTATTCCAAAATTTGAGAAAATTGAAGTGATATTCAAGCTTTTTAGTGCTATATTAAAGGCTGTTTTTGCAAGTTTAAGGCATTGTGAATTATTTTACAATTTACAATTACAAAATATTCGAACTCTAATAAAAGGTAAAAGGTAGAAAAATGATGCAACTTTGTGAAACTTCGGAAGTTACACCTTATAGATTAGTTTGCAATATTTCTGCGATTTGTGCAAAACTCGTTTAAATATCGAGTCAGATTTTTTCATTATTTTTGCTCTATGAATATTTAGATTTAAGTCCATAAGCTACCAAGATGAAAAATTTTTTATTTAAATTCAATATCAAAAAATCAGACAAATTCAATTATCCAAAATTCATTTTTAAAGAAAATTAAATTAGCTAAAATCGAATTTTCGAATTTTGCACAAATTGCAGAAATATAGCAGACTAATCTATTAGGTGTAACTTTCGAAGTTTCACAAAGTTGCATAATTTTTTCTTTGCACACATCATTTTTCTACCTTTTGTTAGAGTTCGAATATTTTGTAATTGTAAATTGTAAAAAAATTCACAATGCTCAAGTTTAAAGTCTCGTAGCTTCTGAATGGAACATCCCTGCAACTAAAAAATATTATATTCGTGATCAGCTCGTCGATTTGGCTGTGGGGGAGGTTCTATAGTCTACCCATTCTGATGAATATCCTATCGTCGAAAAATCATTTTATGTGTTATAGATTTATAAAAATAACCTCATTGGAAAAATTTATAGTAATTTTTTAATTAAGTATTTTTCTTCCAAATGATATAATTCGATTAGTCGAGTTATTTCACCTTAATAATCATGGTATAAACAAATTTCCATTCAGGAATCTACAGACTATAATTAATTTAAAAAAATATCACTTTTAAAAAGTTATTATTTCTTAATTTTATTTACTAAAAAAGGCAAAAATATTTTCAAAAAAAAAAAAAATCCAGCCGATTTAAAAAAAAAACTCTTTAAAAAACATTACACAAAAAATCCGCAATAATCTACACAATAAAAAAAAGAAAAGAAAATAAGTGTTTATCATTTTATTCTTTTTAAAATATATCTTACCTTGAAATATGTTTAGATCAGGAAAACAAACAATTGTACACTTCCTACATTTAATTTATTTATTTTAAATTAAGATAATGTTGAGGACCGGAGCAACAACACAAAAAAAAATTAAAAAAGAAAAATTTATTTCAACCATTAAAACGAAATAAAAAAAACAATTAATTATATTTTACATTTCGTACAAAATTGGTTAATTGTTCATAAAAAAAGAATCCTAGGCCACTTGAAAAAGCTGCCTTAATCATACTTGGCAAATAACCTTTATAAACACCTAGGAAACCTTCGTTTTTAATAGTTACATACAAACAATTCCAAAGACCTGTGAATTTAACCACTTTACCAAATTGTTTTCTGGCATCTTCAAAACCTTGAATTTGTAATCGTTTTTTACTCACATCAAAAGGATACACAATTGTCTTAGCTAAAACACCAGATAGAGAACCATTAACACTCGATTGTAAAGCACTTATATCCTTTTTATTTTCTCTTAGATTTAAATAATCCCAAAATGAATTCAACGATTGATATATTCCCAATCTGAATGCTGATTCAGGTGTAATTAACATTAAATTAGGTAATGTTCCGCGATAGAAACCACGGATACCTTCATTTTTATAAACTTTTCTAAATGCGTCTAAAATTCCGCTATAAATTTTTGGTTCACCTTGTGTGACTAGTCTAGTTCGTATTGTATCTATTGGTTGATTTGTAATTACTGTTAAACTAGCACCTAGACCACCACATAAAAAATGTGAGAATAATTTTTTGCGTTCGTTTTCAGCTAAATTAGGCCATATTGTAAATGTATATTTAGTTAAAATTTCGAACCAAAGTAAATGAGCTGAGAATGAAATAGATAATAGTTGTCCAGTTAAATGACCTTTCCAAAGAGCCAAAACACCCTCTTCTTTAATTATAGTAGAAATACTCTGTGTTAGAGATCTATATTTTGATATTTGAGATTTTTTCGATATTGGTTCATATTGAACTTGATAGCGTATTTTGAGTACATCGAATGGTTGAATTAGAGCGCGCGTTAGTATAGCACTCGAAGCAGTAACCAAAGCTTGTTGTTGTGTTGTTAAATTAATTTTTTTAGGATCATAGCCAACCATTATATTTATAGAAACATGAATATTTAATAATTTGGAATTTGTTTTGTTTTGAATTTAGGTTTTTTTATTAAATTTTTTTTTATGATTAAATATTTCAAATATTTTTGTTTCTAGCAAAATGAATGAAAGTGTTCAAAACTAACTTTACTTACTCAATTTTAAGTTTTGTTTAACCAAAACGAATCGTTTTTATTCTGAAGTTTGTTTATTTTTGGTTGAAATATTTAAAGCTAAAAAATCGAAAAATGGGTGTCCGGCACTTGTGACCACAGAGTCTACCGTGCCAGTTGTTTATTTTATACTTATATTTATAATAATAACTAATAACTTTAACAGACTTTACGTATCAACCTCATTTCAACTTTAATTTCATTAAAGCGCCGTCTAGTTTCAAAATATAAAAAAAACACAATCAATTTGCCAATTATTTTCAAAACACTTAAAAGGACTTTTTGGTGTCAAAAAAAATAGTGAAGCAAACTCTGCTTCACCTGTTGGAAACGTCTGTAAAAAATTGTGCAATTTAAATTAGACTTTTTTATAATGGTGTGCACACTTGAAGAGAATTCAGAGTTTCTTATAATTTGCAATTGCAAGTTTGTCTGCAAATTTGCACATCATTAAAAGGCTCTAATTATAATTAAAATGCTGGTCAAAAAAATTCATGGATAGACAACCGATAAAAAAGAACATAAGAAAACCTTCTTAACCCTTTTTTGATTAGATATTTTGTAATATATTTTGAATAATTTTGAACTTTTTTTACCCTTTTTTGTTTTTGCTTAAAAGGTGACCCTTTTACCCTTTATTGTTTTTTGTCCTAAAATTTGGAAAGCACCATAAATAAATTAAAGAAATTTAACCATTAAAAATTTTGGGTTAAATTTGTTTTAATAAAATATAAAAAAGAGAGATTAGGGAATTCGGGTTAGGGAAATGTAGAGGCAAATTCTTTAAAGTAAAAAAAAGGGTCACTTTTTAAGGTTCAAAAAAGGGAAAAAAGGGTCACTTTTTTAGGTTCAAAAAAATATGGCCTTTTAAGAAATGTCACCAAAAAAGTGAAAAAAGTTTTAAAAAGTGTCAAAAAAGTGATTTTATGATAAAAAAGGCATCGGTAATGCACCAAATCATAAATACGGACATTCAAGTGTTTACGATCTCTCGTAGATAATTTGAGAAAAAGTAAAATAGTTTTCAAGAGAAATTTTTGAAACTTCTGTCTTTAAGAAGCTTATAACGGGTCTCAGCTGACTCTTTTTGAATATATAAGCGATAGGTGAAAGTTTATTCAATTAGAAAAAAAATTTGAGAAAAAACATCAACTTGAATTTCGAATTTCTAGACTTCAAAGTAAAGAAGTTAAACTCGTTTAATAACCCCTAAAACTCAAAGGCCGATATTTTTATACCGTTTTATAGATCCTTAAAGCTCATATCTAGATTCGTATTAAATTACATTTGAAATAGTTGCATCCTTAAATACGTCTCTGAATCTCGTCGCTTTCTATTTACTCTTTCTATTTCCTCTTTCTATAAAAGGTCTTTTTCTTGATTTTGAATCGATAATTCTTCATTGATTTAATAAATAAAATTATCATCATTTTCATCAGAACCAATCAATTGTGAATAAAATGCATTTGACATAAATTTAAAATTATTTAAAAAAGAGACATCAAAAAAGGGCAGAAATTTTGGCTATTTTTCAATTTTTATTTTTGCTCAAAAAATTTAAATACGTAAATTAAAAGCAAATTTTTAAGAAGTTAATAAGAAGGGAAAATACGACTTATCAAACTTAAATTTTTATAAGGGTAAAATTTTTCGTATTTTCATAACCAGTCCAGTCAGATGCAATTCCAAATCTAAGCCATGTCAGCATAAATGTATTAGTTAAATACATAAAACCATAAGTTAAGGAATTGTAAATATCATGGCCTTTGTAAAAATTTTTTTTTAAAATCCAAAACTGGCCTATATCCCTTGTTGTAGATATATTTGATGAATAAACATACAACCTATCAGTCTGAAAAATTTGCTCATAATTGCTTTGTAAATGCTCGCTATAATCATTATTAATTATAGTGTACAATTTATCACAATTTTTATTATATTTTCCCGTAAATGTAATTAGCCATGTTGATCTTGTTTCGACAACACTTGTTTGAATAGCTCTTCTTATTGAAAGTGTCAAACTTGAATTGGCAGTTACATATCTTCCTGATTCAAAATTAGAACCAAAAATGTAGTAAAAACCGTTTATCGTGTCTTTTTGAAAATTAAAAAAAAATTAATTATTTAAAACTTCTAAAATCTTTTTAGGACCGGGATTACTTATTCATATCAAAATAAACTTAACATTATCAATTTTCTGGTGATAGACAAATAAGGAAGGAAAGAAATTTTTCATATTTTGTAGCATTTTAAAGGAACCAAAATTATTTTTAATAATCTAAAAAATTTACCACTCATTTCACTCCTACAAATTGCATTTTTTTCATACAAAATATTTCCGGATGAATTGACCAATTTATCATCGTTATATGATGCGTTAAACATTATGCAAAATTTTCCTATTTTTATTGAAGTTTTGCAAAAAGGTGTCAGATTGCATAAAGTTAGACAAGCATGTTTATTTAAAATTGATAGTCTATAAGTTGGTTCACTTTTATTTGCCAAAAAATCACGTTCATAACCAAATCCAGGAACATTTTTGCCAAAAATGATTCTATAATTTCCTTGTGAAATTACCAATTGATTTGTAAAATCAAATAGATATGCACTAAGAACAAGCATGAAAAGCATTTTTTGTTTAGACTTTTTTCTATTTTCAAGTAAATATTTTCTATATTTTGATTTTTCTGCTAATCAAACAAAAAATTTGTCAAAGAATTAGAAAAATGATTTAATCGAGTTTTTGACTTAATTAGTTTTTTTTTTAAAGTATAAAAAAAAATTAAAAAGTTTTAGTTCCTGTAAATAATTACTTTTTCTTTTTTGTATTATTAGTCAATTAGAAAAGTATTATATTTGTTCTAATAAAAAGAAAGCTCTGAATTTTCAAGACTGTTGTTATATAAAGTAGTTCGATTTGCCTCTAAAAATTAGTTTTTGTTTATCTAGTCCCAAGGGTCTCAGTGACCCATTTTGAAAAATATATTTTCTAAAAACAAGAATAATTTAGGAAGAATTTAGAATTTTACTTTTTTTATTTTTGGATGTTCAAAAACAATAAAACCCAAATATTAAGCAAAAAAAATACATCATTCTGTGCACAACTAAAATGTTTAGAGAAACGTCTATTCATTAATTGTTTCGATTATGAACTCAAAATAGTTAAAGCTTTGATTGAATTTACCGTATTACCTTGTACTGCGATGCTTGCATTAAGATCCAAAATTTCGAATTTAAATGCGGCTTAAAA
>NTPY01000066.1:116239-144753 GCA_002922825.1 Brachionus calyciflorus
TTTTTATTTTTGTCAATGTGACTTAAAAATTTTCAATAAATAATAATAATAATAATAAAAATTATTTTAAATTGAAAAAAGTAAAACAGTTTTTGTTGAGAATGGTTAGCTTTTTTTAAACAACAAAAAAACTTGGTTTGTAATCAAAACAAATTTTTACAATTGCTATAACTTTTTATCTTTTTCAATTAAATATCATACTCCTTTTGAAAAAGTACTTAAATTAGCAGGTTTATACGAGGTGAAAATTATCTTGCCAAAATATCATTGCGAGCTTAATTCTATTGAGCCGTTTTGGTGTTATTCAACAAGTTTCGTCAGAAAAAATAATTAAAATGGTTTCAACCAAGGATAATCGAATCTCAAATAATTTTAACCAGTTCGTTTTTAATGATTAGATATGGAACAGGTTTTGCAAATGTTTGTCAAAGTAAATACAGTACAATCCGAAACAAAGTTAACGAAACATAAACACTATTTAAACAGAAAATACACTAAACCGACACAGAACCAACACAAAACAGACACAACACATTTTAAAATATGTTTTTTTAAAAAACCAAAACAATTCAAAGCAGGACAATAAAAAAGTTTTTTTTTTAAAGATGAGGCGGTCATTATTAAGCTATTAAAGAATTTTTTTTTAATTATCCTAAAATTATAAATAGATGAAAGATTTAAAATATTAACTGCTAAATTGGCTATGAGAAAATCAAAAAAAGTCGATTTGAAGTTCAGACTCAATTCACATATGTCAATACATCAATTCAACATTTAAATATAGATAATACATTTTTTATGCAGTTTCATTTAAATAAAAAGTAGATCATTTCATCTAGAATTATCTGATAATTAAATTTTAATTTTTAAAGCTCATTATCGAATCAAATTGTCCACTAATACCGTAAACTCGCATGTTCGACCACATGGTTAAAAATCGTAAATTTGATTTTTAACCCCGTGTTTAACACGGTTTCTGGACATTTTTGCAGAATGCTTTTAAGTCGGGACTAAAATTGAAATTTTTTTTCAATGCGGTATTAAAGATGTAAAAAATATAATTTTTTTTAAATTTAAAAATAAATTAAATTTTATTCAAAAAACTATCAAAAAAATTATATTTTTTACGTGTTTAAAACCGCATAAAAAAGGAAATTCAGGTTTAGCACCGACTAAAAAGAATTCTGTAAAAATGTCCAGAAACCGTGTTAAATGCGGGGTAAAAAACCAAATTTACGATTTTTAAACCCGGGGTTTTTGGGGCGAGTTTACGGTAATAAATTTTATATTTTTTACTAAAATTGCGCAGTTAATTTTGAAGCTTTAACATGAAAAAAAATTAAAAAAAAAAATTAACGACCAAATTCAAATGTGTTTTGGTCATCTTTTTAATTTAACAAATCATGAATTTTTAGATTTTACATAAATAGTTGAACCATTTTCCATATCTAAATATTTTCTAAAAGGACCTTGTTGTTGTAATGAGTGTAGTAAAAGAAAAGATAGAGATAATCAAATCAAAAATCGACAGATAATTGGTACCGATTGGCTAAAAAAATAATTTAGAGCAAGATTAATTTGATTAAATGGATTTGTAAAAATATGAATTTTTTCAAAAATATAGTTCCAAGCAAAAGCATTCGATATATTGGTGATGATTTCAGAGCCGTTTATGCGTTGATAAATTTATATAGACCTCTGCGTATATCATCATATGAAAATGAGCAATAAATAGGCAATTTAAAGTTGAAACTTTCTGAGAAAAACAATCTAGTTAAAACAAAAGATGAAGTCTTGATTATTCGGAGCAACTTAAAATTGAAACTCACCAATTAAAAACTATTAAAGATCTACAAATGATGATTGTGGCCCTGAGGGTGAGCATCTTATCGAATATTACTTGGAAAAAAGATACTTCTTGAGGGTAAAAATGAAATCACGACATTCATCCTTTGCTTTTTATAATGTTTTTATAAATTTTTCAAGTGAAAGTGATTATTTAGATCAAATAAAGGGTTGGTATTGCACATGTACCTACCCTTTAAAGAAGGGTAAGAATGTGTGCTCATATAACAAGTGTAATATGTTTCCTAGGCTATACAAGAAACAGTCCGGAGCAGTTAAAGCGTTCAATATATTAATGATGCTGGGGATCGGTTAAAATTTAAGTCTGAACCCATGACAGATGATAAAATTTACTCTTAAGAAAATTTAAATTTTTCTTATATTTTTTTCTATAATTTTGAATAAAAATTCACTTCATTCAAAATAATAATTAAAAAATCTTTGAAAATTTGATTTGCTATTTCTTTTTGGCCAATCGCCAATGAACATGGATGAATTTTTGATATGTTATAAAGCACATAAAATTACGTTAGAATCAAAGCAGAAAAAAAACCTGGGTTGGGGTTTCATTTTTAACAAAAACTAGAAAAATAGCTTATTCTTTTTTTCCTAATAGAAAAAAAGATAAATTTTAATATTCAAAAAGTTTTTCAAGTCTGGTGTTATAAAAATTTCCTAAAAAATGAATTAATTAAAAAGTCTGATTTTAAGTATGTTTGCTTATAATGAGCGTATCAAAACAACGGAGCATCTCACTGATAAAAAAATGACATATTATTGTTTCTAAGAGTCTAATCTTTAAAATGACATATAAAAGTCACAGGTCAAAAAGTATTTTCTGTAAATTGATTTTGGTCCCCGATGCCCTTTAAATAAAAGAACTTTATTTTTAGTTGTTTTTGAATTTAGTCATAAATTTTAAAATTGATACCTAACTTCAAATCGTCAAAAAAAAAGAAGAATGATCGCGGTAATTTATTTAAAGTAAAAAAGAGAGAGAAAAGTTAAAATTAGAGGAGATCAACAAATTTAACGTTTTTGAAAATTTTTTTATTTCCGTCTTAGTAAGTATTGTTTCACTCCGTCACTTATTCAGTCACTCACTAATCCACTCACGCTGTTTCTCTTTATTAAAAGAGAAATTATTTTATATAATAAAAGTTCTTTTATTTAACAGCAACCACGCTATTAAAGTATTTTTATTGCTGTGTAAATATTTTTTACTTTTGAGATTAAAGGGTGCAAAAGTAAATTTGAATAAAAAATTAAAATCGCCTTGAGTAGGACAAGTATAAGTGGTTTTAACTCATTAAAAAAAATAATTTTGGAATATCATAGGTACTTGCAAAACTAAATATTTCCAGCTATTCTCCCTTTTTTACTTTAAAAAAAGTAACTTCTTATTTTACTATTTTTTAGTAAAAGTAAATTTTCGATTTTCTATTTACTTCTCTATTTATGATGATTTCAAAAATATGATTATCTTTTGCAAGAGATTTTTTTTAAAGGAAGTATCCTTTGGCTGAACAATAGCTTCCTTTAAAACAAACGAGTCATTTTACTCAAGTTAAACATTCCCTTCTTAACTTTTTCACAATGATGTAAATATCGCTATGGACCAAAGCTTACTCAATAAGGTTTTTACTGGTTTATTCTTAGAAAAACGGAGTGGAATGCTTTTTAAAAGTGTCTGGCAATTTTTTGTATCCACATTCAAAAAATTGAACTGATCCAATTGGTTAGCTGAAATTGATTCATAACTTCAAGTTGCCTTAAAATTTTTATTGAATAAAATACGATACCTAAATATCAATAATCTCAAAAATTAAAATTTTTTCATTAAAGCCCAAAATAAAGAATCGAAAAATTTCATTAAACAAAGGTGTTTACCTAAATTCGTACTAATATAATCCAAAATTTTTAATTGAGATCAAAATATTATTGCTTTGGGATTTTTTGTTTTCTTTATATAAGGCGTTTCGTGTACACATTTGAAATGAATAAAAACCTCAAGAAATCGAAAAAAAAAATAAACTAGACCTTTTTTTAAAACGTAAAATTAACTATGAATTTTGTTTTTCGAAATCTTAAAAGTAATCGATTTTTTTTAAAAAAAGAATTCCCTCTCTTTTTTTTTAAATTCAAAATTAAATCAGACTTGAATTAATTTTTCTATTTTCTTTTCAACTGGTCTATGGAAGCTCTTCTAATTCTAGACACAAAAAACACAAACTATAAAAATTCTCAATTAATGTCTAACTCGAAGACTTAATTTGAAAAGAAAAAAAATCGATTTTTTTTCTACTCTATGTTTCGGTATTTTTTAAAAAAATTGAAAATTTTTATTTTAGGTCAAGAGAATGCAATTTCAACTAAAAAAATAAAAAAGTAGAATAAAGGTAAATTAATAGTTGTTGTTTCGTAGTTAGCGTTATTTATTTGCATTTGTTTTTGCTAATAGTCATGTTTTATTTGGTTGGATTTGAACTAAAAATTTCTTATACAAGACGACAATTTATTTTCGAAATAAGATTTCAAAAATTAAAAATATATTTATCTAGGATAGGATGTCTAATTTATTTTGGCTATACTCAAACACTCTTTCTTTTCTAGAATATTTTATTCAAAAGAAAAAATAAATAAATAGTCTTAGCATCAGTTTTGAAAAGCTCATATTTTCAAGTAAATTTAGATTCTCTCCGAAATTTGAATTTTCTAATAATTTTTTTATAAATTCGTCTAGCTACGAAAAAAAATAAAAGTGTAAAATTTATGTTTATTAGAATTATTTTTTAGCTTTTATAAGGCCTAATTTTAAGAAACGTAAATATTTGGAAACCAATTCTGGGAATTCTTTTGAAATCGTGTGTCTTTTAGTCGACTCTGGTCGATTTGATAGTTTTTCAAAATTGTTTAACTCCAAAGTTTTTCCAAGAAAAAAAATTTAATTCTTAATTAAAGTGTTCTGTCTTGTATCAAGTTCTTTTAGTTTTGACATTTTATCAGGACAACATCCAGACGATATCTAAATATGGACTGGCAAAATTGTATGTGTAAAAATAAAGCTATGTGAATTTCTGTTACAAAAATTTGTTTTACAAAAATGTAAAATGCTATATCTTTTTTTGGGAATGAAATAAATTTATTCTGTAAATTGTACCAGAATGACCACAATTTGTAAATTTGTTATTCGGTCTATTCTAATTCTCTGCTAAAACTGCACAAAATATTTTCAAATCCTTTTTAATGACGTGTATTTTGCAGATAAATTGCAGAGCATTAGCAGAGGTTTACCATGTTCGAACGGCAATAAATGGTCTTAGTATTGAGAATAAAATAGTAAAATTTTAAGTTTTGTTTTGATCGAATTTCTTTACAAAGTTATCGATTAAGAAAATTTGTCGTTTTTTTTTCCACTTTGCATAGAATGTCAACATACAATAAAAATTAAAACTAACTTGTACCCATTTTGTTCATCATTCGACTCTTCTTCAACTCTTTCTTTCCTATTCCTCGACTCTTCCTCTGAAGAAAAAAATCAATAACACACAATTTGAAACTTTTCGTTTCCTGAGAAAGGAAAAGAAAAGAAGAAGAAGAGTTGAAGAAGAGTCGAGGAAAAGGAAAGAAAACAGTCGTTTTTATTTCATTCAAAAAAGATCAAGTAATCGAAGTAATTTTTAAAAAGAATTTTATTTTGAAACAAGCTTTTATTCGTGCTTAATTTCTTGGTACGGGTACGCGAGAAATGCAGTAAAAGACCGAAATTTAAAAAACAATAAATTTTTAGATTTTGCATAAAATTTAGAGCCATATTTAAAAATATTAAAATTCATGTTTAGTTTAACTAGACACTTTTGACAAGCGCAACAACTTTTTTATTCCATTTTTCGTATTCAAAAAAATAATAAATAAAAACTTTATTTTGAAGATATTATAAAGAATCTCTCTCTTAAGGTATTATTGTTTACTTTTTTTTGCAAAAATTTAATAAGGTCAATGGTTGTATAACTTATCTTTTTCATTCTTGGTAAAATTGCTAGAGCTTGTAAAATAGGATTTTTGGAATTCAATTTCTTTCTCTTAATTTAAAAACTTAAATAAATTTGATTCAAATTATTTTACCGATACAATAAAGTTGTAAATTTTTTTATAAATTAGAGAAAGAGAGTTTTAAATTTACAAAAAAAAACTATCAACATTTAAGTTCTTGATAAATCGAATATCTAAAAAGCTAAAATACTTTTTAATATGTCAAACAAATTATAAATCTTTTTTATTTTTCTGTTTAAATTGAGTCTAAAAACAAACTATCACGTTTTTGCCTTAGCAAATAAATAGATGAAAAAAAAAAATTAGGAACAATAACAAAAATTCAAAAATTATATTGGGTCGATATTTGAAACAAAAGACAAAACCTAACTGGATTAAAATACCTCTTTCCTTTAAATGTACTAATTAAATTTTTTTTTATTTTAGATTTGTTTTTTTGGTTTTGTTTTGATTTTGTTTTTGTTAAAATATGAAATTAGCTTTGTCATTCATATTTTTAATTGTTTTAATTGAACAAAATAAATCGGAACCTATCGACGTGGGCATTATATTCACTAAAGCTGGTGGTAATGACAATTTAATAGACAAATTTAAAACATGTGTTTCATCTATGCTTAAATATTCACAAGTCGATTTAAATTTGTACATTATAGGCGATACTGAAAGTCAATACATAGCCAAGAATATTTTAGATAAAATTAAAAAACCTTCTATAAATTACAATTTAAAGTCTATAGATGCTGATGGTTTAGCTAAAAAAATGCATGAACTAGTCTCTAAAATGCAAAATCATTTTTCACATAGTCCCAATTCTTACTATGGCGATTCACTATTCTTTTTATCAATAGGTCTTTTTAAAGTATTTAATCAAAATATAAATAAAATGATACTTTTGGACTCAGATTTAAAATTTAAAAATGACATTGGAGAATTGTATAAATTATTCAATCAATTTAACGAGAGTAATTTGATAGGTATAGCGAGGGATGGTCAGCCTGTTTATAGACATTTGTTTTGGAAATATAGACAAGAAAATCCTGAGACTCGAGTTGGTAATCCACCGCCAGATGGCCTTACTGGTTTTAACAGTGGAGTTTTGTTATTGGATTTGGAAAAAATGAGAAAATCAGAGTTGTATCAAAATCTATTGACACATGAGTCAGTCGAATATTTGACTAAAAAGTATTATTTCAAAGGTCATTTGGGTGATCAGGATTTTTTTACTTTGTTAAGTATGGAGCACGAAGAGTTATTTTATGTTTTGCCATGTCAATGGAATAGGCAATTATGTAAATGGTGGGGTGAGCATGGTTACGCAGATGTAATTGATGAGTATTTTAAGTGTGATGGTAAGATTAATGTTTATCATGGTAATTGTAATACACCAATACCAACCGATGAAGACGATGAGGAATATGCGAGATATTTTGTTTCGAATGAATTAAAGGAGGATCTCTAAGTAAAAATATTTGTTTTAATTTTTTATTTAATTCTTTAAGTATTTTTCAATAAAATTTTTTCAAAAATAAAATTTATTCATTTGAGTTTTTCGCGGAATATTTTCGAAATTTTCTTTTTTTTGTTTTTTTTTTTGCTATTGGCTGGTGAAAAATTAAAAAAAAGTTAAACTCTCTTAATTAATTCAATTTAAAAATCAAAGCAAATAAAATATAGGTTCGTCTCATGTATTTTATTTTGAAGTGAATTATAATTATGTGAATAAGTTTAAACGGCACCAGTGATCGGGACTCATAAAATGGGACTCGAGTCTCATCCTAGTGACTCGAGTACGAGTCAAAAAAATTGCAATAGACTCGAGTCTTTAAAAATTACTATTTAAATTTTTATGTTAATTTTTTTTTATAATTTAATTAAAATTTTTCTTGCAATTTCTTGCAATTTTCAGAAAATTCAGATTTACAAAATGAAGCTGAGAATCAAGATAAAATTTAAAATGAACATGATAATAGTTGTTAGCGGGTGCTTATGTGCTCATAAGCCTAACAACTCTCATGGTTAAGAGACCTTCTATATTAGTAATTGTAGTGGATAGGAACAATCTACCTCTCCAGAAGAAAGGCCTTCCACATATAGACTCAGGACGGTTCGTAACACCCGGTAGAGAAACCGGCATGCGGCCGTGAGGAGACATATCCGTAGGTTCAAATACCGCATTATACCTTGAGGTGGTATGAAAAGCGCTAGCGTAGTTTGGATGGCGGTATTGAGCAATGAGGACATTGCTGATTAACCAGGGGGAGTGTGCTCATGTGCTCATAGCGGGTGCTTATGTGCTCATAAGCCTAACAACTCTCATGGTTAAGAGACCTTCTATACTAGTAATTTAATGTTTCTAGTTTGTTGCATAGTTTATAAAACTAAATTGTTTCTATGTTCTTATTATTATTCTAAATAATATATATATTTGAGAAGTATTAATATAGAGTTATAATAAAATATATAGTATAAAATTAATAATTTCTTATTTTTGAATCTTTATATTACGATATGCCAAAGCGTAAAGTTACAACATCTGCCCGCCAACAAGTGGTGCCGTGACCAGTATAATCAAAACAATCACTGGCGGGGTATCAAAGCAACGAAATTAATCAGTTTCAGTCAAAAGATTTTAAAATTTGGCGCATTGTAAATGACCAATTTTCAAAATAAAACAAAAAAGTTTCAAAGCCTAAATCTTAGGTTCTGTAAGAACTAAAAAGAAGAATCAAACTGAAACATGATAGACCGTGTTTTCTTTTCAGTTTTTCCGAATTATCAAACATACATTATCGTGATTATTTGTTTCAAATCTTAAAGAGAAACTATTAAATTCCATTTTCGATCCACCGAATTTTCTTGTCAACATTATTATTAGTCACAAATAACAGAATAGTGCAATCACAATAGTGCAATTTTTATGTTCCAGGAATGCAAGCCAAGTTTTTAGCAGGGAGTCTTTACAGTGTATTTTGCCTAAAAACAAAACAGTTTTTTGATTTATTCAACATAGGTTTAGCAAACAATGTTTTTGTAAATATCAGGTCAAGTAATTTTAAAAAAAATGTAATCCTTAATGCAGAATTGAATTGAACCAAAAATTTACAGAAAATAATTTACGGGATAGTAACAAAAAGTCTTGCTAAAACTGTCCATGCTGGTTTAAGTGTAAAAGTTTATCGGGAAAAAAAAAATTTTTTTTTAAATATTTTAATATCGCTTATCCATTAGTGTGGTTAACTTTATATAACTTTATATCTACATTAGTTAAATAATTAAAGAGATTAAAAAAATCTTATTTTCAAACCTTGTAAATAATTTGTTTACCAAATTAAAATTTTTAATTTTTTTTTAATGAAAAATCTTCGATTAAATCTTCAATAAACGATTACCTGGGAACCTGTTAAACCAGCTCGAGATTTTTACTAGCTCTGAAAAATGGTATCCGATTAAATGAGCAATAAACAAAATAGAAAATATCAAAAAAGCAACTTGACAAAATATAAGTGTCAGAATAGCAATTAATTTAATAAAATAACAAGTCATGGAGGGAGCTTCGCCCCCTCCATACCTCCCCGTTTAATTTATTTTTTAGACTGAATAAAATGTGTTCCTTTTTTAAGTTTTAGTAAAAATCATTCTAATTTAGAGGTAATTGAATGAGACCCATCTAAATCACTCTGTACAAAGTTATTTGAATTTTCATAAATTGAAATGATTTAAATTTAATGTACATAACCAAAAAAAAATACTACTTTTTTATAATTTGGGCATCTAAAATTGTATTATTAAGAAACACGAAGAAGAGCTTTATACGCGAGTAGCGAGACTTTTTTCACTGAAGGCATGGTCAGACCTAAAGAACCTTACCTTTGTTAAAATACACTAGCCACGCATACCCCGTAACTCGGAAATAATTTTGATCATTTTCATGGCAAAGTGTTAATTTTGCTCAAATTTCAATTTGCTATTTGTTGCTCAAAAAGATAAAAAATTTAAATACGCAATTACTTGCACAGTGAATTTTTTGAAGACCAATCCTTTTATTTTTTACACTGTAAATTTTTAATGCGTAATAAATTACGCATAAATGTGTAAAAAACAGTTAAAAAGAGCTAAAATGCGTATTTTAGGATTTCCTCCATATATGCGTAGCATTTCCAATACTTCTATTGGTCAATTTTATATTTTTTACGCATTTATGTACAAATTTTTACGCATATATGGAGGAAATCCTCATTACGCATTAAAAATTTACAGTGTACATTTTAAAACTTTTATTGAAATTAAAAGAAGAGGATTGGTCTTCAAAAAATTCACTGTGCAAGTAATTGCGTATATAAATTTTTTATTTTTTTGAGCAACAAATAGCAAATTGAAATTTGAGCAAAATTAACACTTTTCCGATTTTCATATGGCTTTTGGCTTAACATCTGATGGAGCTTCTTTTTTCGTTCGGTTAAGCCCATGGTTCGAGACTCGAAAAGTTGACTCGAGTGGTACACGACTCGAGTCTGACTCACTTATTATCGACTTGAGTCGAATCTTATTTTATGATAAAATTGAATCCGACTCAAATCTGAGTCAAAATTATTTTAGTGACTTTGACTCAAGTCTTAAAATAGAAGGAAGACTTGAAAATGATTTTTTTTTAAAAAATCAAAAAATTATTTAATTTTTTTTCTTTTTTTGTTTACGACATAACTGAGAAAACAAAAAATTAAAGCGTTTTGAACAATTCAAAACTCGAAATCGAATTGATCTAAATTATTATTAATTCGATTTTAAAATTGTTTATTTTTTGTTTCTTCTTTATTTATCTCTATTGTTAAAAGATAGTGTCAAAAAATTTGATTAAAAATTTTTGGAAGAAAATCAAAGAAACCATTTGAATTTGAATTTTATAATGTGTCTTCCTAAACACCACACTCAAAAATCATTTCAGCACACCCAAAAGACGTTTCAACCCAATCGCTAAAACTTTAAAAACTTTTTAACCAAACTTTCGTTCTCAAAAAAATTATAGAAAATTTTATTTTTGAAAATTTTTCTAATATTTTGTTTTTTAAACCAAAACATTTGTGGAATTGATTTGAAAGCCTTTCTTTGACAGATAACAAAATAATAACACAAAAAAAATATTTTCATTTTTTATAAATCTTAGTCATGATGTTGAGTTTAACCTTTAATAATTCTCTCAAAATCAATAATCTTAACTACTTTTTTTAACTAAAGGTTTTAAGATTTTATCTTCAAAAGCAAACCGATTGATTTCCTTTAGAATCTGGTGTTTATAAAATAAAAAAATTTTGAATAATTTTTTGTTGTGATAAAAAGGTTTTGGAGGGTGATTATAAGAAAGCGTGTTTTAGTGAGTGCGTCGAAACGTCTTTTGGATGTGCTGAAATGATTTCTGAGTGTGGTAAAACAATTTTTTCTTTAACTCTTTTCCGTCCAAAGTGGGTCATTTTTGACCCTATTAAAATTTAAAAATAACTAATTAAAAACCCAAAAAAAAATTTTATTTTCTGAAAATATTTCGCTAGAAATGTTTCAATGTTGTAAAATGAAAAAAAAATAAGCTTCAAGTTGAAATTTTCGGCTAGTTATTGTTGTTATCTTCGTTGATTTGATTCTATTTTATAGTGTTTTGTCATAGGAATATAGATTAATTAAGGACGAACGTTACTCTTTTTAATACTAAATAATAAATTAATTAGCTTGTTTTATATTTAAAATCATGAGAAAATTTTAATTTTTTTTTTTAAATGTTAAACAATGATTTTAATATTATTTAATGATTTTATTTATTATTTTTTTAAATTAATTTTCATTGGGTCAATTTCGACCCGGCTTGGACTTTAATGTAGTTAAAATATTAAAATGTTGGTCTTTTATGATTGTAAATTAGTTTTTGACGGATAAGAGTTAATAATTTTTTTACTTATTCCAATTAAATAGAAAATTTTTATCTCAAAGTCAAATACTTGGAAAGAACTCGAAGACAGACTCGGACTCAAAATTAACAAAAAAATCTCATTAGATTCTGATTATAGTCAAGTCTCATTGGTCCTAATGAATATGACTCTGACCGAAGTTATCAAGAAATCGACGAGTCCCGAATTCAGGTTTAGCCTTGGATTTAGCCATATATTTTTTTTTTCTTTTCAAATCATTATTTTTTGGGAAATTTTTAAAATTTAAAAATAATAGGAGCTTAACTTCTGAATTATTTATAATTTTTTATTAATTGGTACAAAATGGTTTTAGAAATCGATTTGAAGTTAGACTTTTTCCCCCCAATTTACTTTTTTAGATTAAACCCAGTCTAAAGTCCATGGGACTTAATAAAATATTATTTCTCATTTAGAGACGGCCTTATTAAATGTTTTTTTTTTGAGGAAAAAATGATGTAAATTATTGAACCCAGATAAAAATTATTGAATTTTTATAAAATAAAATAGATGAAAAAGACTCCTATTATAAATTTTCCTTAAAAAGACTTTTCAGCGAGCTGTCTGTTTTGTAAAAAAAATATATTAAAAGAAATTAAAAAGTCGTAAAACAAATTAAATAAGTTAATAGTTATAATTTTAAAAAAAATCAATCTTCAAATAAATTTAGTGTTGTAGTCCTCATCTATGACTTCAACTACTCTTCATTATTACATTTAATTTAGCTGTGTTTATACTTTTTAGCTAAATAGTCTATAACTCTTTAGATTTAAAGTATATAAACACAGTGTTTATTTCATAAAAAAGAATTATTACTTTAGCATTATTATTATTATTATTATTATTTTCAAACATTATTATTTTATTTATTATTATTTTGTGGCTAGAAGTGGCCAAGTTATTAAATAAAATATAGTGAAGCAAACTTTATTATTTATTATTAATCGATTTAAAGTCAAGTTAATAGCCGTAGTAAACTAGTACTTTAAAAGTGGCGTCCCTAGGAATTTTCTAAATAAAAAAAACCCTAACGTGACTAGAATTTCAACTCAAATAGTTTAATTTCACAGTGAAAATTACTGTTGTATCCTATTTAATCGAGTTGTATCCTTTTTCAAATTTGACAAAAATCAAATAAAATGATTCTCGGACAGTTTAACCGATTGATCATGATTTTTTTCGTCATTTCAAAGTTATTTTGTAGCGCTTATGGTTTATTTTTTGGTCAGAAACAACCAACTCTAATCGAGCGTATTATTAATGGAATTGTTGGTTCAACAATGAGTACAATTGACTATGGTCGTTTAATTGTGACAAATTGTTCAAAATGAAAAACATAAAAAAAGACGAATCCTTCAAAATTCAAGACTAAATCAATTATGCCGAATGCAAAAATTCGAGCTTTGATTCCAGTAGTCCAAGTGATCAACGAATGACATCAAGTGAAGGAGAGCGATATCATGGTCAGATGAGAAATTCAAGTGGACAATTTAATCAACAAAACAGGTATCAAAACTTCAATCAGAATTTTTCTCCAAATCAAAATTTTCAGAAACAAGTTAGTTTTCAATTACCTTCCAATGGACCAAATCAACAAATAAATTATTTATCGCATTTCCTTAGTCAAAATTCAGTTTTAAATAAAAATGAACCAATTATAGGTCAAGCCTTATTCAACAATACTTTAGTGAATTATATGTGCGATAGTGGCGCAGACATCACAGTGATTGATGTTAAAACTTTTTTATTAATAAAACGCCATGAACCAAGCACAATCTTAGAGGAATATCATGGTGGTAAATTATATTCAGCATCAGGCGAAATTAAAATTTTTGGGGTAGTAAGACTTAAAAGGTGTCTAATTGTACCTGGTGTACAATTAAAAAATACAAATATATTGGTTACAAATTATTTAAGTTACCAATGTCTCCTTGGCAGAGACATAATAAATAGAATACCTGATCTCAAAAAACGTATTGATTTAATCAAATCGATTTATCAGGAATATTCAACAAAAGTAATGAACATTTTTCGCAAAGAAATGGCAAATAGACGTTTGCGAAACAAAAATTTTCATTTTGAAGAAAATAACAAAAATAATAAATTTGTATCTGTTGTTCAGCAGCGTGTTGAAGAAAAAGAGACTCAATTCGATAAACATTTTCAAAATAAAAAAAAAACAAAAACAAAAAATGATAAATTAATTATCAACAATAAAAAAAATAGTTATTTTGAATCAAAATGTAGTGACCAAAATTTCAAAAATAATTTTATTTCTAAATTTTTTCACAGTGAAGTGGAAAAGAATAAATCAATAAATGTTGTCCAGCTGCAAACAAACCAATGTTATAGTGTAGCCAAAGATATAAATTTTAACAAATCAAAATTAATCAAAACTGATTCCGATACTAATGTAAAACCAATTCAAAATGGAAAATTAATGTATGGCTTCAATAATTTTCACAAACAAAAAAATGTTTGGTGTTCAAATCTACGTTATGGTCAAGAAACTAAATGTGAAAATTGTCCGAATATTTCATGGTGGAAAAAAAGAAAAGAAAAATTGAACGCAAAATTAGCAATAAATGAGTCAAAGTTAAGTTCAATAAAATCCACCGTAGAAGACATTTTTAATGAAAATACCAAAAAAATGGTTACAAACTTCAATCAACCAAGAGCTGAAATAAATGGTAATAGTTTTAGAAAAAAAAGTGTACCAAAGCCACAGTGAGGATGGTCAAATTAAACTTTTTTTTTAATTAAAAAAAAAAAGAAAGAAGTTTTTTTTTTGATTTTTAAAAATATTTGTAAACTTTGTAAAATTTTTTTTGTTAGGGTGGCATTACGCCTAAAGGCTTTTTACCTATGACTTCAACTACTCTTCATAAATACATTTAATTTAGCTGTGTTTATACTTTTTAGCTAAATAGTCTATAACTGTTTAGATTTAAAGTATATAAACACAGTGTTTATTTCATAAAAAAGAATTATTACTTTAGCATTATTATTATTATTATTATTATTATTTTCAAACATTATTATTTTATTTATTATTATTTTGTGGCTAGAAGTGGCCAAGTTATTAAATAAAATATAGTGAAGCAAACTTTATTCTTTATTATTTATTATTAATCGATTTAAAGTCAAGTTAATAGCCGTAGTAAACTAGTACTTTAAAATTAGCTCCAAATTAAAATTTTTAAAAGGCAAAAAAATAAGACATTATGTTTTTTTTTCTTTCTATTAAAAATTTAAATTAATAATTAAACTAATTTAGGAAAACCTCATGTACAAATACTTTAACATGGCGAATCGCAAAAATTTTCTTCCCCATCTCTTTACATTGGAAAAAAAAAAGAAATTATAAGATATATATTTAAAAAAAGCTTGATTGAAAAAGCTTTTAATAAATGAGCAAAAAAAGAAATTATTAAAATAGCACTGTCAATTATCACTAATTAATTATCTTAGTCTAAATCAAACTCATATTTTTTAAAAAATTTATCTTATCCAATGGATTATAAGCGTTTACAATATTTTGAATTCTTTCGTCTTTCTTGATGTATTCTGGCTTTCTCTTGTAAACGATACCAGTTCTAAGTTGTACAATTTTAGATTCTACTCTATTTTGTTCTTGTATTAGAGAATAAACTAATTTGTACACTACTTGATAAACTAATTTGTACACTACACTACTATAGACTCTATATTAAAAAGCAATGAGCAAAATAAATAAAGCATAATAGCAGTATTAATATACCAATCTAAAAAAAAAAGCAATAAAATTATATAAGTGTCAAAACAAAAGTCTTAAAAAAGCATCGGATAAAATAGAAGTTTCAAAAAAGCATTCAAATAAAATACACTTGCTTTTTTTTCACTCAATTATTTTTTGCTTTTTTGAAAAATGACTCAATTAATTTCAACAAAGCGCAAATAACCATGTCCAAAAAAAAATGTCCCCAGCTTTTTTTAAAGGACATTTTTATCGATTATCAAACACCAAAAAAGTAGATCCCCCGTTTAGTTGGCGTGGTGTTACAAAAAATTGTAAAATAACTGGTAAAACTCAAGGGAAAACGATCGGTGAAGAATACGAATTTGACGTGAATCATGCGGTTGACCATATTGATGGCTGTGAAACTGAAGAGTCGGACTTTATTTTAAAAGAAAGAAGACGTCTTTTAAAACTAAAAGCTTCGATGGCAGATGAAGCACCTCGAAAAATATTAAACACTGTTGCGAATATTAATTTTCCTGAGTCAGTTTTAGCTAAAATGCCTTCGTACGATTCTGATCGGTTGGTCATAAATAGAGAAAAAAAGAAATCTCAACCCAAATTTCCCAATGAGGCAGAAAAATTAGAACAAGTTTTTATTCCAGATTGGTTATCATTGACAAAAAAAATGAACAATTTTTGTTACACGACAGTGGAAAGGATGACCCTGGTCGTTTCTTTATATTTTCGACTTTGAATAATTTAAAACTTATTGAAAACAATCATTTATTTTGTGATGGCACATTTAAAGTCGCCCCTAAATTATTTTATCAATTGTATACCATACACGCCCAGGTTGAGGGTCAACCAATACCAGTTGTTTTTGCATTATTGCCGCGGAAAACACAAGAAATTTATATATGTTTGTACTTGAACTCTCGTTCAAGTACATAGAGGTGAGGACTACTGACAGTCTAGTCAGTAAAGACGTAATAGTGTCTTATTATTACATCCCTCCCGCGTTAGATGGTGTCGTTTCCTCTCTCCCCGACCAAAAATAGACATAATAATACAAAAATAAGAACTAGAAACAATAAAAAAAATGCAAAAATAATTTTCTTTTAACTTTCGTAAGTGTGGCAGCTATCTTAGCTGACTCACACTTACGTACCAAAAATAACAAAATAAACAAAAAAACAAAATACACTTTTCTCCTTCAATTAAATGCGGTAGCTAACCTTGCTGAAGCACATTTAGTCAAAATAACAACAAAAAAAAAGGACAACAACAACAAAAAGAAAAAGTAAAATTACGTTTTAATTCAGACATTCTCTCGCTGATTCTATTTTTTTCTTCAATTGATTCACCTCATTTTGTAACATTTGTACTGTCGTTTTGAGGGCTTCGATTTTATTGTTATTTCCATCCGTTGTCTGTACTGTTAACCTTCCGTTTTTCTCGCGAAGTCTAGCCTTCTCGTGACTTTGATTTACGAACCTTCGTAAATCATCGAATGATGTTTCTAGATGCCTATTAGGAGCTAAACATTTGCGATTGGCACTTGCTTTGAATCTAACCATGTCATTGTAATTGTACCCGTTTAGGCTTGTGTAGTGGGACCTTCGTTTCGAGCTACTCTCACCGAAACATCCGGGCTAATGCTTGTCCCTTCCTCTCGATTGCGTTCATAAATCAGGTCCTCTATTAATTCCTTTAGGACCCTCCACGAGTTAAATAGCTTTGGCATGTTGTCGATAGAAATTTCCTTGATAAAACGAGCCATTTGACTTTCGTTAGCTGTCGAGAGGTATCAAAAAAAATTTTGTTCTAAAAAAACTTTCTTTTTTTTTAAAAAATTTAAAAAATGGAAAAATCAGATATAAAAAATACAAATAAAAATTTTAAATAGTCTAATTTTTCGAGACTTAAAACTCGTTGCTTTATTTTTTAAGTAAAATTTTAGTTTTATGCAATGTTTTCTTTTTTTTTTACTTATTTTACCATGTGCTTTTTTGTGACTACTTTACATTTTTCTTATAAAATTTTTTAAATGTAAAAATATTGTATAATGTTAAATTAAGTTAACAAAAATATTTAGTAGCTTTTGTGTTCTAACTTTCGCTAACTGTCGTTTAACACTTGATAAATTTAATAAAATTACTTAAAGTAAATTTAAAACAGTTCAATGAACAAACAAAAAAAAGTTTTAATACAATTAGGATCTAATATAAGTTTCAACAACAACATCAGAATTTTTTAAATAACTTTCGATTAACTATAGATACTGTCGTTTCCTATATCAAAATTTTAGCTCAGGTTACAAAACAAATGGTGAAAATTAAAAAAAATGAAATAAATAAATAAAAAAATTATAAAAATATTTAGCAACAACTATAAAAGTGTAAAAGTGTCTTACTATTACACAACCTTATATGCTGGATGCATCGAAATTATTTCCTTTAATTTTTCTAGACTAATTTCTTTTGAATTTACATCAGATTAAATTAAATTTAGTTCCTTGCAAATACGAATCAGTCCTTTATTTATTCCACTTTTATCAAAAACACTTAGACTAGATTATTATTCTGTTTTAAAAACATATGTCAAAATTTTTATTCAAAAAAATAAATTTTTTTATGTTTATTTTCTTCCCATTTTATTTCTTGATACACACAATTAGTACCTGGAAATTTGTTAAATAGTTTTGGATCGTAATCTTTTGTAGTATGAGTCCTTGCATTATCAACAATTATTTCAATTGAATGATTATGAAAAGAGCGCTTAAATTTAGCCAAAAAAAGAAACGATTAAATTTTTTTAAACCACTCCGTTGTCAAAATAGTGATCTTTTTTTGGTTCAATCTAAGCATTTGCAGAACGTGGATAATAATTTATAAATTTATCATTTAAGTCAAGTTCAGGGTAAAATCTAAGAGCCTCTTGATATTCTTCTTCATCCAATTCGAATAAATCAACAGTTTTTGATTGAATAATGAAGATTGATATCACAATACTGCGACCTTTCCCTTTATTAAAAAATGGTGCATGATGTGGGAAAATCCAACCATAAGATTATACTTCACCATACCTGAAAATTGATTCGTCGTGCGACATAAGAATTTTTTTATTCCGAACTGGTTCAATCCATTTTAGAATACCATTTTCATTATGAGGACAATTAAAAAGTCTTTAGAATCAAGCAAATATTGAAGAAATTTTTTTTCTTGCAATAACCACATCTTCATGACCTTCAAAAAACGGTCTTTTGCTATTTTTGTTCCATTTAGCTCTCCATTTAAGTAAATTAGTCCGACAACTTTCAGCTGACCTCACTAATCATTATCTAGATACATTTCTCTAAAACGCTTGTCAATAAAATTTGCGAGGCTTTGGACATCAAATGAACAATTTTTTGAACAGGCCTTTGATAAAGAAAATTATTTATCCTCTTTTTCCAAATCTGGGAATTCTTCATAAAAATAATTATTGTGTAAGAACCCCTATTTTCCCGTAAAATTACGCACAAGTCATCTTCATCTAACATTGTTAAAATCCATTCGTGACACCTTTGAATTCCAAGCAAATTGAGTTATTTGAGATTGACTCATGTTGATTCAAAAGCAACATTAAGAAATTTAATCAACATATACAAAATAACACTTTTCGTTCGTTGAGTTGAGCTTAGGCTCCCGATTTTATCATTGAAATTACTAATTAAGTCCGAAAAATTATTCCTGTTAAAATATTTCACAACATTACCAAGTTGATTTAAAGTCCCTGTAATAGACGAAGTTTGAGTTGAGGCATCCGTTTTGGTCACTTCATGCTGAGTACCGTGGTTACTTTTATTTGACCATATTTTATGTTCAAAAAATCATACAAAACAAACAAGATACAAAACTAGGAATTTTATTTTACGTTAGTTAATTTATAAGCATTACCCCAAATTAAAAAAAAAGATTTTCGAATTATTCTAAATTTTTTGAACAAAGCACATATCCTCCTGATAATAAAAAATAAATATGAATTTAAATCAAAGTTGATAACAGTTGATACTGTTTCATTAAAAAATTGTATGCTTCTATTAACATTTCGACATTATTAAAGCCAAAATAAAGACCTAAAAGCGAAAAATTTTTTGGTGAAAAAAATTTTAATTTATAATAAAATGGCCGTCGAAAATCGCCAATGATGTGGAAAGTTTTATTTACTATTTAAGCAACTAATAGGATACTTTTTAAAGGCCGAACGGCTATTAATCGAAAAAGAATAACTTTTTTATCAAAATTTAGATCTAAATGCATTCTATACGAAAATTAAGTTTGCATAAAATACCTAAATTATCTAAAAAATTATCTTTTTTGATGCTTAAATCACTAAGCAAAATTGAACTGTTTTCGCTTTTTTTTTAAGATAAGTAAATAATTGCTTTTTATTTGTATTTCTCCATATTCTCGTTTCAGACAACTTGACTTTGTATTTTAAAGCTATCTTTTTTTAAGTCTGTTTAGCCGACAATTTTCAATTTATTCTTAATTCAGAACTTTCAACTGTCCGGAATTTTTAATAATCCGACCTTTTTTCTTAAGCTCAAAATAATCAGATTAGATTATTTTTATTTAGGACTTTTTAGAAAATATTACAATATGATTTAATATTTTTAACTGAGATTAGGAACATGAAGGAAAATTTAGTATAGGATATACGCTTTTTTTTAAAATTCAATCTGATTGCCGTATTACATCGATCCTTCACATGGGCTACCAATTAATTTTATGACTATTACAAAAAATCAAACCGTTAACTTTTTCTGTTTTATTTAATGGTCATAATTCGTTTCTATGCGTTTACGTAAAATTAAATTTTATTACCTTTGACTTAGAAATCACTACACTAAAATCCCTATAATATCAATAAATTCCAATCTTTAATTCTTCGATCTTTATTCTTTATCATGTTTAAAGTTGTGTAAATATAAATGATTCTTTTAAACCAAGCGCTTTAATAACCATTTTCTATTACAAACTCCCGCTTTTAAAACATATGGGAATTTTCCAAATACCTTTAGGCTCAAATTCAATTTTTTTCTCTAAATTTAAGAATGCGAAAAGTGCGAAAAATCCGAATGCATTTTTTTGTTGTCTCTGATGTTAATGAATGATTACTAACTTAACGTAATTGCTCGATTTTAACGACATGTCACTAAATTATTTACCGACATGTCGTTATAGAATCTTTTAAATGTTATAAGACCCTGTCGTTAAATCCGAATACTCAACTTTAACGACATGTCGTTAAAATCGAACATTTACGTTAGTTATATTTTTTATAGGTATTTATGAGTTTATAAAAGACTAAAACTACAAAAGGATTTGAAAAAGATTTAGCCACGCAAGATGGCTCAAATTCCAATATTAGTATTCAGCACTTCAGTAGATTTATATTCAATAAAAAATCATAATTAAAATAAAATCCTAAAATGATAGTTTACCAACAATTCAATTCGTTCTAACTATAAATTATTTTTGTTACAGAACTCAACAATTTTTGCTTCATAAAACAAAAATTTTTTTTTTTTCATTTATCACCAACAAGAAAAGCATTTTTTTGTTGGTGAGAAATTTTTAAAATTAATTTTTAAAAGAAAATTAATTCGGTAAAATTGGCAAAGACAATTCTGAAATGAGCAAATAGAAATAAACTTAATTTTTTCTTTCTATTTTAATCACAAGCGATGCTTGATTATATGGTTCTTCAGCGGACTAATTTATTTTTTCAAATGCAAATAAAATGGAATCGAAAAAATTGAAAAAAAAATCTTTAAAAAAAACCACGTTTTTTAGACGCAAAATTGACTAAGGAATCTCTTGATTTTAATTTTAAATTAATCAAGTGTAATTTGTATGGTATTATACTTTGGAAAAATAATTATTGAATTAATAATTTTTGTTATAAGAATTTTTTTCGTTTTCCAGAAAGGTAAATACTAAAAATATTCGAATGGTTCGATTTGAATTCCGAAGCTTCTAAAAATATTTTTCGAAAGATTACTTAGAACTTTTTTTGGCTGATCATGATAGAAATTTTTTGATATTAGGCAATAATAATAATTTCGAAAGTTTTAAGTTAAAAAAATATATTTTTTATATTTGCACTTTGAAAAAAAATTATTTTGATAATGACTTAGGTTGGAAATTTCGTCGAAAACAGGTTTCACTCGGAATATTTAATCGTAAACAAAATGAAAAATAAATAAAAAAAATTCTAAGGATTCTTTAATTCTTTCAGCTGTTGTGAAATCATTATAAATATCTCTTAAAAAATAACAAGCTTTATCAAAAAATAAAAAAAATTCAAAAAGTTTATTTCTTAAAAAAAATGAAATTCCAAGTCGTTTTACTCGTCAGTCTTTTAGTTGTATACTCTGGTAAGTTCTTAAATAATTAGATATTCTTACAAACTAAATTTTTTAAAAATGTTCTTATTTTAGTTATACCAGAGACAACTGCCATTCAATGTTACACTTGTGTCAATTGTCCAGGAAGCACTGTTTCAACTGGAAGTTCTGAAGCTCTTGTTGATTGTACAGGAGCATGTGGAGTAATAAATAAATAATAAATTTTTTTTTGAAAAATTTATTTAAATTAATTTTAATGTTAAAAGAAAGTTTATACTAATCTATTGGGTGTTGTAACTATTCAAAAATCGTGTATGCCTGCTTGTGTCGAAACCGATGTTGCTGGAACAACAACAAAATGTTGCTCTACTGATAAATGCAATAGTTCAACAAGCATAATCTCAAGTTCAGTTCTTTTGGTTTTGTCTTTTTTCTCAGCTTTAAGCTATAAGTTGTTTTAAAGAACGTTTTTCATTAAGATTTTTTTTAAAGATATTTTAATTAAAAAAATAAATTATATTGATGAAATTTTTTATTTTAGTTATTTTAATTAGTGTTGTGTGGCGACTCGGAAAAAGTTGACTTTTTTTTTCGTCTAGTCGACTTTTCTGACAGTCGGGTTAAAAATTTAGAGCGTCAATTTTAATTTCAATTTTACTTTAAAAATGTCGTAAGACCAAGTTGCCTAAGCATAGCAAAAAGTTCCTTTTTTTTTGGTCAAAAAAGAAGGTGAGTTTCTTCCACAATTAAGAAATTTAAATCCTTCATCTAAAATTGATAGATTATTCAAAAATTAATCCTTTTTAATTTTAGACTTCTTCATATTTTTCTTTTTCCGTAAGGCAAACTTTGGGCGAAGAATTTGACATTTTTCGTACGAAAAAAATATTTTCGAATGCCTACAAGCTCTCCTGTCGTAACGTTTGAGCTCTGATTTTACAGATTTAGAGTATCGTAGTTTTGAATTTTAGTCTCGGTTAGGTCTTTAATGAAGTAATTTCCGTAAAATCAAGACCATTGTTTAAATTAAGTGGAGGGTTGCTGATTAAATAAATAAGATTCTAAAATTATCAACTAAGGAAAAATATAATCATTACACAAAAGGTATTGGTACAATTATTTTTTACTAAAAAATTTGTAAAAAAAAACTAGTTTGAATTTTTATCTAAAAAATTTCATCTAACTAATAAAATGAGTTAAAAATGAGACTGGTGAACCCAAATTTTACACATGATAATTTAGCTTGTAAAAATTGATTCTACATCAGAAAAAATGAAAAAAAAAAATTTGAAAAATAAGAGACTCAAAATTTACATTAGTATTAGATTGTAACATTAGTTTTGTTGGTATTTAACTTTATTCGCGTTACCATGTACGCTTTTGTATCTGGGTGAATTCCCATTCTTTGGATACCGTTTATCCGTCCTTTGACGAGCGTAATTTAATGCTGTGGGCAAACCAAAGCTACCCAATCCTCTAAGTGCCTTTGTACATCAGCAGGCTTGAGCGTGGCCGTTAAATAAGACTCGAATCTTTCCAATTAAATAGATTCACCATTTTTTAGCAAATTCCTCAACGTTTGCAAAGCCATACCTCTCAATAATTTTGTTACGCCATCTAACAAATTATCATGGCTAATACCTTGGAACCTAGCCTCAGCTTCTACTAGGTATATCCATTCATCTACCTTATCTCTCTCATTCCCATAGAGTTTAGGTATACCGTCGACTTTTAATCTTGCTAAGTACGTGCTCATAAATGTGCACGTATGCAGTAGATGTTTAGATAGAAAGTTCTAGAATGCATTGTCAGTATCTCGAAGATTCTAGCTTCTCAGATACGTGTCAAACAAATGCTATTAATTTCTTATCTTATAGCATCAACTGCATAGCTGATACATAAGTGATAATAGGTAGGTAACAAATTTATTTTATTTTTTTAAACTTTCACTTTTAAACAAAAAATTTTATTTCATTGGTTAGTTCTTCACTGATCGCTCATGTATTCAGTAGACTGAATCATAGACAATTTAAGATTGGATTAGGAAAATACATTTCGGTGAATGTAAATGACCAAACTGAAATAATCAGTTTACATGAAATTTTTTGAAAAAATTTAACAAACTATGTAATGCCTCTTTTCGAGTAACTAAGAATGAATGAATCAATTTCCTTGGTTTTAAACAGCTTTTCTACCATTGAAATTTTGGGAGAGTTTTGTATTGAGAGATTTATTCAAACGAAATCTTGATCCCTAAACAAATTTTTAATTTTACGAAACTAAAAGATCTTCAGTCTATTCCGATAGGTTCAGAAATTGATATTTTTGTATTTGTAAAAGGAACATTTAAAAAAAGTGTTCAAACAATTTTTAAAGATCAACAAACTGATCTTGTAGAAATGATCATTGCCCAGGCAACTCAATTTTGATGGATCATCGAAGAATTTTGAAAGAAAATCATCGTTGAAAATTCGAAGGAAAAGCCAACCATTCATCGATGATCTTCGATGAATGATAGAGTATTTTCATCATTTTTTCTTTAATCAAGATTTTATAATTTAATAAATTTAAAAGTGGTATTAACAGATAAGAATTATAGAAATTTCATATTTCACACCCTACAGGTGTAATTTAGAAGAAGCCGCATGATAAAAGTAAACGGCATAAATGTTTACTTTATCTATGTTAGGCTAATTATATATCTTTGATCGATTTTACATCAATCACCTAAAAAAACTTTTTAGGGAGCCGATTCAGCTCAAAAGATATTTGTCAATAATTTTATAAAAAATTATGACTTGAAAATTTAGAATTTATTACTCTTATTTATACTTGATTTTAGAAATAAAAAAATATGCACAAGTTGAATGTCGTTTAACTTTTAACCTTTAATTTTATTGGTTAAAATTATTTGAAATATTTATTAAGTGAAACGCATAATTATAAAATAAAGAAAACTCGAAGAAAATTATAGTTTTTAAAATAAAAAAAAATGGTTTTTAAATTCATCATTTTTGAATCATTTTTTTGAAGTAAAATCAAAGATCATCTGATGAACTTTGATTTTTCTTCAAAATTGAGTTGCCTGGGTGCCAATAACTCAGCTGATAGTGTGAATTTTAGCCTTTAGATGAAACAAGTTAAAAGTCTAGGCAATTAATTCTAAAACTTCTCTTTTGTTTTTCAAACGGCGAGAATCAAGACGATGTAATTCATTATTATCAAACATCTAATGCAGCTATTTATCGAAAAGTGATTGGATATTATAGAAGGTCAATAAGCTCAAATGCAAAAACAGAGAAATTTAAAATGAATGAAAAAGACATAATTCATTTCAATTACAAAGATTCATTTCAAATTTTATCGAAATGAAGAAAGAAAAAAAGAAAGAAATTGAAGAGGCTTCATTAGATGAATCATTGAAAAGATATTTTAATTCTTCATTTTCAGAAGAAGAAAATGTCAAAAAAGCAAAACTTATTGTTAATATTTCCGTTTTAAATAAAAAAATTTAAAATACATTAATTTTTTTCCAGAGTTGGGATCAGTTACATGAAATTCAGTTATCAGTCAGTTTCAGTTAAACAGATTTTTTAATTTTCAGTTATCAGTCATTATCGGTTATTCAGAAATCAGTTATCAGTTAGTTTCAGTTTTTAAGTAACTTTCAAAAATCAGTTAAATTCAGTTATTTAAAAAAAACGAAACTATTATTTTAGTAGAAATATTAAAAAAAAATAAACGTTTCATAGTTTTTTAATATGAAGTTTTTGTTGACTTTTGAAAACAATTAATGTGACAAATTTTTATAGGTAAATTAACTATGTAAGTAATTTTTATTTGGAGTTCTAAGTTTTGCAACTCAGAACAGTCTAAAAAATGATTCTAAGTTAAAGTTCTAAGTTAGAAAAATTTATGGATTACTTTCTATGTCTACAGTCTACTCGCTTTTATCCGGATATACCTTTATCTGGATAATTAGGCTTCCGGCCAAAAATTATCGGGCTTTGAGCTCACTCTAATTCTCTATAATTTTAAAAAGATTTTTTAATCCGGATTTTAAAGTCCGGTTTATTCGACATTCGGACATAAAAATTTGGACTTTTTAAATAAAATCACATGAAAAAATATCTTTTAATCCGTACGTATAGATTATTTATCTAAAATTTAGTGTTGTGAATCGATTGGCGAAAAATCGACGATTAATCGATTTTTCGATTAATTGAGCAAGTCGATTTGAAATTTAAAAAAAAAACCCTTTGTTTTAAAACGGTTAAAAGTTCAAGCCATGTAAAATTGTGATATTTTTTAAAATTAAGCTTCGTCTTTTTAAGATTAACTTTCCTATAAAAAATCTTTTGATCGATTTCATAATTGTTCTAAAATGATGTAAGTCAAATAAAGTCTTTTATTTGGTCTAAAAAAACTGAATTTGATTTTTGGTTAAGAAAGCATATGGTGTCTTTACAATTTAAAAATAAATTCCTAAACGGAATGGATAAAAAAAATCCCTTTTTCAACTTCTTCCTAAAATTATTGAGTTTTTTTATTTTATTTATTCATTCTTTTCATTAATCAATTGCAAAAATTAACCAACATGACCAAATTTTAACACTTTGAAAATTTATAATTTTGTATTAATAAAATAGTTGAGTATTTTGTTAGTTTTAAAATTTCGATTAAAATCGATTATAATCGATTTTAGTCGATTATACAAGTCAAAAGATAGAATCGAATCGATTTTAAGATAAGTCAATCGATTCACAACACTACTAAAATCATAATAGTAAAATTATTATGATCTATAATTTTTTTTTACTACATATATGTACCTAATTTTTACATACCTAATTTTTAATGCACGAAATAATTTACGATACTTTCCGATAAACCGAATATTTTAATCCTGATGAATATTTTTGGAGCAATTTTGCATCCGGATTAAAGCGAGGAGACTGTATTTTATTTTTATTTTGAAATATTTCTTTTATTTAAAAAAAGACCAAAATTTTGTCAGTTAAAATCAGTAACTGGCAGTTTTTGGAAATCAGTAATCAGTCAGTTTCAGTTTAACTGATAACTGAAATTAACTGAAACTGATCAGTTAATCAGTATCAGTTTCCCAACTCTGTTTTTTTCTGACTTGGAGGTGCTTTGATCTGCACTCAGAAATTTATTACTGTTTTACTATTGTCTTTTTAGTTTAGAATTAGAATTAAGACACAATTTTTTTTCAGTGGTTGTACAAATTTATGTACAAAGTGTACATAAAATTAAAATTATTGGTTTCCCATATTTACGGCCTTTAAAACTAATTTGAAATTTGAAAATTATTCAGGCGTTATATTATTTTAAATGTTTGAAAATTTTTTTTTTAAAAAATAAAATTATATCAGAATTTTCTACAGTAAAGCCTATAATGTGTTTTTAAATTATTCCCGATAGTATTTGTGACCGCGTTCTGGGCAGACTGGACAACAAAAAAAGGCTTTAAATGCAAGAAAATAATTTTTTCAGGCTAGATTTATTTTTGCAAAGTATATTTGATTACTATGATTAAGAATTGAAACTGATCATTTTACTAATATCTTATTTTGTAAAAAAAAATTTTTGCTCATTTTTCAATTCTCTTTTTTGAACACACACTTATCAAATCACTACTGTATATCAAACTAAAAAAAATCATGTCTAATTAAATAAAAGTAAAGAAAAAAAAACATATCTGGAAGACATTTATATTAACTTCCCTCTAAAGTAAATTAATTGAAATAGAAAAAAAAGAGTTAATTATTCTTAAAAAAACTAAAAAACGCATGAAACAAGAGGTGTTTTCCTTTATTCTTTTGGATAAAACCGATACTGAAAAAATTCATTTTACTGATATAAAATGCTTCTTTTAGCAATTTAATGGCTAAGTAAATTTTTTGCTTATTATTCAATATTCTTTTTTGCTCAAAAAATCTAAATACGCGATAACTTTCACACTGAATTTTTTAAGAGCAAATCCTTTTTTTTATAAACTCACAAATAATATTTTTTAATGTTTTAAGAAAGATTGGTTCTTATAAATTCAGAGTGAAAGTAATTGCGCAATCAATCGATCGTACCATGAATTTATTCAATAAACTAATAAAACTCCGTTACAATTTGAAAAAATAAATTTGATCTTATTCGAGATTTTAGAAGGATCAATCATAAAAAAATATATTCGAGAATCTTTGTTTATATGTACAATTTTGCGAGGAATCCAAGCTGTGGTCCTTTTTTCCTAGCTTTATCCTATCGAACAGTAAAAGTTTGGTAAAATATATTAAAAAACTTCAGAGTGTTTCTTTGATCTTAACCTACAGCATTTTGAAAAAGTTAGTGAAAAAAATTAAATTTTTCTTAATTTAAAATTTAAAATGTTGTCATTTTCGAATGAATCAACTTTTCGGAATTTTTTTTTAAAAAGCTGGACTTATCCGATTATCAATAAGCCAACACTCCCTGATTGATTAATCAAAATAGACCTTAACATGAGATAAAAAAAAATGCTTTTTTTTTTTTG
>NTPY01000066.1:145477-166417 GCA_002922825.1 Brachionus calyciflorus
AAGGAAATCGTTATTTCTTTGTTGGTAGATTAAATGCAACCAGATACATGTAAATTTTGAATGAAAAGTTAATTGAATCGAAAGTAAAGCTATGCCAAAACTAGCCTTTGATTATTCAGCAAGCCCATTTGCCTTGGCATAGAGCCGAAAAAGTAACCGAATGAGCTTTGAATCTGTAAGATTCAAGGCTTCATAAGGCTTGACTTGATTAATGAGTCTTACATATTTTCTTTTAACATAAATTTTTTTCCTCAAGCAAATTCTACTACAATTTTTGCAGAGACCTCTTTTTGGAAAAAAATTACTCGTCTTATAGTAGACAAATTGAAATTTTAGAAGAGAAACTCAACATTGATATTCAAGATTGATATGACTCAACATTGATATGAAATTCATTATCGAATTAATTGAAGATATGTTTAGATCAGAAGGTAAAGGACTGGTTGTTTCAATCAAATATATTTTTTATCAAATTGATATCTTAAAAAGAAATAATTTAAATTCAATTCTAAAACTTGGAATAATATAATTTGGTCTACCACGTTATGTGACCAAGCGGTCACGAAATATGTGACCAATATCACTTTGCTCATTAGGTGACCAAGGATATAAGTGACCAATATTTTAATGTTTATACATATAAAATTAAATAGGTGACCAATCAAATAATTAAGTGACCAATTGCTTCATTTCGTGACCAATGTCTTATGTGACAAACATTTGGTATTTTGTAGCAAATTTTAGAAAAAAGTTTAAAAATTTTTTTTTTACTGCACTGCTCCCGAATTAACGTCATACCTGTACCCGTACTCCATTCATTTTTGCTGGAGTACGCGTACGGGTATGACGTTAATTCGGGAGCAGTGCAGTATATTTTAAATTAAATAAAAATCAATATATATAAATATATGGCAAGTTTTCTAAAAAATGGAACATTTATAGGGGATGAAAAAATTAAAACCTTAATTTGAAATATGTTTTAAAAGCTAAAAATAGCGGTTAAAAAAAAATTTTTAATATATTTTTCATCCCCTAAAAATGTTCCCTTTTTTAGAAAACTTGCCAAATTTATCAGTAAATAATTTAATTTTTGTGTTTTCTACTTTTATGAATTTTTAAGCCCTGTCTGGTGTATCATTTGAGGAATTCGGTATTCGGAATAAAAATTATTTTCTAGTGAATAATATTTTTCAAATCATTCAGTGACCAGTGTGGCTAATTTGGTGACGATTGTTCATCATTTAGTAACCACTGCAAATAATTTGGTGACCATTTTTTTTCACTATGTGACCCATATTCCTTTTATGTGACCATAGCTTGGTCACCTAATTGTGACCAGTGCTGGTCACCTAATGAGCAAAGTGATATTGGTCACATATTTCGTGACCGCTTGGTCACATAACGGGGTAGTCCCACTTAATTTTTTACCGAATAATATTAATTGAAAATATATTGAATATGAATACATAAAAATATTAAGTAAATAAAAAATATTATTGTTACAATATAAATAAATTAATAAGTATAAATAATATTTAACACATTTATAAAAAATTTAATTAATATATAATATGTATATTTTACTAGAAAAAAGTATTAATTTTTTTTTAAAAACTGCATTTTTCCGCTTAGCATTCCAGTTAGATATACATATTCAGGAATAAAATGTAGATTGATACAAAAAAATTTTGATACACTTATAAAAAATCAAAAATGCGGTTTAAACAACTTCAATATTGGCCATATCAAGCTCCAAATAAGGAACAGATGCGTGGCAAAAATATTCATACACTTATTTAAAAACATGTTTCTCCATGAAGAGGTCAAAAGTCTTAGCAATCATAATTAATACCGACATAAATAAATCAAATTAAATTTATCTAGTCATTTCTAATTAAATATATGATTTAGTATTTTTCTATATTCACTTAAAGAAGGGTTGCTTGCTGAAAGAAGGGCGCTAAACCTTCAAGCAGCTGACCTAGCGGTTATTTTTTGTAAATAAATAAAAATAAATAAATATATTCACTTAATACAATTATCTACTAGCTTTTATACTTTTTATCTTTTATACAGATATATAGTAAAATTAATACTTTTATATACTGCGGTTCTAATATGAATGTAACGTCAACCGTTACTTTTGACCGTAACCGTAACCCGTTTTAATTAGACTTAATTTTCAATTTTAAGTTATGGTTAAGGTTACGGTCAAAAGATACGGTTGACGTTACATCTATATAAGAACCACTGTAATATAGTTATTTTACTATAAAAAAATCTGAACAAATTCTCAGTACGCACAAAAAAGGATTTTCCAAACAATAAAAAATTTTATCTGACGTTGTGTGAAAATCTGTTTTTTGGTTGAAATGAACCTAAATTTCTATTATTATTCAAAATTAAAATATGCTTTGTGGATAATGACCGTCTATTCCAGTTAATAACCCACGATTTATCAAAGCATCTTAGCAGCACTGTAAGTTGAATTAATTTTAAAATATTTTTTAAATCATTTATATTTATTTTTTAAATTTTTTATTTACAACAAAATATAATCAAAAAAATATTTTGAAAAAAAAAAAAAAAATTTCTCTTTTTATCCGGGACAATAATTTTACAAAAAAAATAACGCCAAAAAAGTTTGCCAAAATAACAAAAACTAAAATCTACTCATTTTTGTTTTGCTTAGAAAGAAAAATAAAATAAAATATTAACATAGTTAAGCGTAAACAACATTTTACTGCTCTTTTAAAAAACAAAAATCTGAAACATAGCTTTTTTCTAAGCCCAAGTTTAACAAAAAAAAAAACAAACTTCAACTATAAATGTCAAAAATATAAATTTTTTTTAGAGAGTTTTAAGGACTCCCTGAGAAAAATCAAAAAAAATATCGAAAAAAATTTTTACAGTTCTAAACAAATAAAAAAAAATTCTTAGAATTTCCTCAATTTTTTAGTGTTTTTACCGGTTTGGTTTTGTATCGATGAATTTGCACTGTAAGAATTCATTGAATTCTCTTCATCTTCATCAAAATCACTTTCATCTGAACTTCCAATGTCATCTTCATCCTCATCATCATCATCTTCATCATCTTCATCACTTTCGTTATGTAAAACTGATGAATTCTGTGAAAATGACGTCTCTAATCCTCTTGAATCATCACTATGAAATGTCTTTATTTCACTTGTTTGTACTTCTTTTGTATTCAATTGTTCTCTTAAGTTGTTAATCGAAACAATGGTTGGGTCGTTCGAGTTTAGCGAATTGCCTAAAGCTTCTTGATAAAGTTTGTTAAAACGTTCTGTTGCCTCACGTATCTATATTAATTTAAATATAAATTTTTTGAAATTATATAAATGACTCATTAGAAAAAAAAAAAAGAAAAGAAAGTATACGATAACCTGACCATAGATATAACACTAAACATTATAATTGTAGGTATCAAAATTTTAAAAATTTGATTTAATGCAAATAAAAAAAAAGATTGCAGAGTTATGTAAAAATATAAAATTTTCGTACGATCTAATTATGTTAATTTTATGGAAAAAAAATTTTTTTATAATGGTACCATATTATCCTATCAAAATTCATTTTGACTAAACAAAAATTACCTCTTTTTGTAATTTGGTATTTTCAGCACACAACATAGATCTTTTTTGATGCAAATTTTCAACATTTTCTTTAAGTGAATCAATTGAATCGAGCTTACGCTTTCGGCAAATCTGAGCTGCTACTTTATTTTTTCCTCTACGCCTAATATCTTTAGCAACTATAATTTGATCCGTATTTAGAGCATACTCTCTAATCAAATCATTAAATTCATCTGCACTTGTATCTACAATTTGATTTAGACTAAGTACTATGTTATTTTCACGTAGGAGTTGTTCATCGCGTGACGTGTGCTTTTCACTTTTATCATCAGATTTCTTAATGTTTTTTAACATCTTTTTAAGTTTATTCTTATAAGAGTATGGATGGTGAATAAGTGAATCCTCGTCGGAATTACTCGTAGCCAAATATGTGTGATTGTGTATTAGACCGCTCAACGCTGGTGTTTGTACAAGTGTCGATAAGGCACAATTATTACTTGTACTAACATTATTTTTTATTTGTGATATACTCACAAATTGTGGTTCCAATTCACTGTCTATTATTTCTTGCTATTAAAAAAAAAAACAAAATAAAATTTTTAATTTCTTATAAAACTTAATTTAAATTAGTTTGCTAAGTGTTCTGATTTTAAAATAAATTCATCTTTTAAAACTAAGCTAAATTTTAAAATATCTTTGTTTAAAACTTTCACACAAAAAAAAATACTGAATCATACTTCTAAAATTAATTATCATGGGTTAGGATTTAAAAGAAAAAAAATATTTTTACAACAATAAACAAACTCTAGGACAAAGAATTTTTTAGTACATTAAAAGAAAAAACAAATTATGTAATAATAAAGATTTAAAAATAATTTTTTTCAATACTTTAAAAAAAAAATTTCCTATTTCAACATGACTCAGCAAATTTAAGATTTTTTTTTTGAAAAAATTTTTTCAAGTTAAGATTCTTTTTTTTTTTTACTTTTTAACTAAATTATTTTTTAAGAAACTATTTCATTTGTTTTTTTTTTTTTTTTGTAACTGAACTCGGATGATTTTTGTTGAAAATTGGGAAATATTTTTTTTTTAAATATTAAGCTGTAGAACACAAGAAATAATACACTCAAAATATTCTTGTTTTTCTAAATGAAAAAAAGGAAAATGGTGATTCTAATTCCCACACTAGCCACAAAAAAATATCATTCAAATAAATAAAACATTTAGACAGAAAGTACAACAGTAAAATAAAATTTATCACACAAAATTGTTCGAACAAAAATAAAAATTTTTATTCACTTTTTTATTAAAAATGTTTAAACATGTTCGAACACGTGTTTGTTTATGTTTAAACACGTCGTTAACTTATTTTCAACTTTGTATTGTATATAAAAAAGAACAAAATAAAACTTTATTATTATTCTCTTTCTCTGAAGAAAATGAAATGACAAAATTTTATTAATTTTTAAATAAATCAGTATTTTTAATTACTAAAGCTTAAAAAAATTAACGCCGCGTTTTACAGTACAAATCTAAAATAAGTTAACGGCGTGTTCGAACATTTTCAAACATGTTTTCGAACAGTGTTGTGTTTCGTTAACTTATTTTTACTGTAACAATTTTAATAACAAAATCAAAATGTTTTGTTTTTGCTCGAGTTTTCATTAGCCTATTGACGAGTTTCAGTTTAGAGTGTTTTTTTTTCTAGATAATTTCTAATCTTATGAAATATTAATTTAAAAAATTTTTGAACACAATTTAATGATGACGTAGCATTTTTTTTTTCTCGAATAAAATCAAGTTTAATATTAAATTACATGATGAAATAATTTTGTTTGAATAAACTATTATCGAATAATTTTTTTTTGAGAAAAAAAAAAATTCTTTTTATTTTTCAATAGAAAAAAAATTTAATTAAGTATCAAATTAAATCTTGTTTTCTTTTTTTTTTAAGATACAGTAATGTTCTTATCTTAAAAGGTTATCAAAAAATTTAAAAATTTTATATAAAAAATGTCTTTCTATTTTAAAAGAAAAACAATAACGATAATTAGAGCCATCGCGTTTGCTCTTGACAAAAATGAAGACATCAACTAGAGCGCTCCTTGCAGATTATGGAAATAAAATTGAAATGGAATATGTTAAAGACATGACATTTTTGCCTTTTATATTATATTTTATGTTATATATTGCATAATATTTAGCGTAAACCCTTTTTCATAATTGCGCAGCTGTACCCAAACATCGACGTATTATAGCTACATGTAAATATAACCAAATAGAGGCTCATTTTTAAATAGAAATAATTACAGTAATTATAACTGAAATTATAAAATAGTTTTAAGAAAAAAGTTCTTGTAGAGCATTTTTAAAATTGTCCAAAAAATAATTTTTAAAAAATTTTTGAAAAATTTATCATGATTTCCTTTACGATTGCCAGAAAAAGTACCAGTAACAGTATAAGAAAGGAAACAGGTACTCATAGAGAAGGTCTTTGTACAAGTAGGAGAGAAACAGAGAAAAAATTATTTATGCCTTGGTAAACACTGCTGGTAAAGGAAATTGTGATAAATTTTAAAAAAATAAGAAAAAAAAGAATTTTTTTTTTTGAATACGGTTCGGGGGTACAGGTAAAGCGTTAATTTGGCAGAAATGCATAAAAAAAAAATATTTATTTTTTCTAAAACGTGATCTAACATATTCACAAAAAACTTGGTCTAATCATTTCTAATAATTGCATACACCTTTTATTTGATTATTTTAACGCTGCGTATAAAAAAATTCTCCTTAAATTATTTAAATAATAGGCATGAAGAGTAGAAAAAAATTTTGCTGACTCAGCATTTTATCAAAAAATAAAATTCAAAACTCAAAGCAAACTTTGAAAAAAAAAAAAAAATTTTTTTTTTTTCTAGTTACTTACTTTAAATTCCATATTTAAAACACTATTATTAATATTAATATTGTTTTTGTTACCAATATGCTCATCTATTCGATTCATTTTTGCCTTATCATCCAACAAATCACCATTTATATTTAGAACTTTCATTGTTGTATTGACATTACTCACTTTATTGATTGTATCATTTTGTACATAACTCATCAAATTACTCAAATCCAACTCTTCTACTAGACTACTTTTATTTCTTAATAGTGAATCATCACTAGTTTTGCACAAGTCTTTTTCATGAGCCTCAATAGCCTGATTAAGCATAGTCTCGAATTGTGCCGTATCATTATAAATTGTGTCATTATTCATGAAATAATTATTTGTATAATTAAGTAAGGGACTTGGCGCAAATGTTTGATTCTCATTTAATGTCGATAGCATTTTGTCATTGTGTATTTTAATTTGATCATAAATTGGTTCACTTTGTTGTTGTGGATCGTTTAACAATTGATTAATCCAATCATCATTAAGTAAATTATCCGTGTCGAAACGGGATAAAGTATCATCCAAATTGGTAAAATTTCCCAAATTTTCATTCAATTTTTCGAAATCTTGATTAAATGACACTTGAGGAAAATAAAGTTGATTCTCTGTTTTATTACTCGTTAAATTATTAACACTTCCCGAGTTCTTTATTTGTATTCTAGTCGAATATTCTGTTTTATTTGAGTCATTGGTCATTAGGATTAAAAAATACTCTCCAGTGTCCTCTTCGAGAACCAACTTATAGCCTTCTGGTACTCGATTCTGCTCGAATAGACCCGTAGTAGCTAAGATATCAGCATTTTTTTGCGTCTCTTTATAAAATTCAATTTGTTTTGTTTGATTTGAATTACAATTGCTACCAATACCAAGATCAATGTCCTGTTGCAAAATTGTTTGCAAGTCAATTTCCATTTCGATATCCTTAAAAAATTCGCCTAAATATTAGAAACTAAAATTTTCTAAATAAAAATGAAAAAAAAAAATTTTTTTTTTGAAAACCTCTTTGTTATAAGTGGGATCATGCAATAGATTAATTAGATCCTTTTGCGAGGGCTGTGAGGGTAGAAAGGACGCCGGTGCTATCAAATAATTAAATCGTTGATACATTAAAATGTCATCTAGATAATTTTGAGATTTATTCTGGTACATATTTTGTTTGACTATGTAATTATGTGAGTTAAATAGGTTATTTGGTTCGACTAGATCAAATTCGTAATAATTGAAACGACTCGTGTATTGTAGTACATTTGCCAATAGAGTCAAGCGAATCAAGGTCTCGAAAAAACTTCTCTTATTTTTATTCCTCATTTCTACTATCTAAGGTTTTGAACAAAATTAAAATTCTCATAAAAAAAAAAAAAAATTTTTTTTCTATTAAGCTTTCAAAATATTTTCTGAATAATAAACGTTGCCTAGCATTTTTAGCTGTTGGAAGGGCTTAGAACATTCGGAAATTGCTAATCTGAACCCCTCCGATAACAAATAAAAAAAATATATTACGTTTTTAGAAAAAATTAAATAGAGAAAAAAAAATGTAGTTTTTATTTTATTTTTGAAATATTTCTATCTTTCATTTTATTTCATAATTTTTTATAGGTGTCGTCATTTCTATGTTGAAAGCACACTCAGCGGAGTTGAATCATAAATTTAAAATTTTGAAATTTTAAATTTTGTGATGTTTAGAAATTTTGTCCTTTAGACTAGTCTCTCGAAGTTTTTTTGACAATATTGTACACTCTAATTGTTAAAAGTTTTTTTTGTTGATGTTTCTCTTTTATTTTCAAGTTTACTCTGATTTCTTCTTTTGTTGTAGTTGTTGCTTTGATTCTCTCTTTCTAAGTCTCGAATAAACTTGACCTGTTAGTAATTTTTTAATTTGTTTGAAAGTTCCCTTTTTTTTTTTAAATTTTTTTATTATAGCTTTATACAATTTTTCTCTGAATAAATCCTATTTTAAAAAGCTATCCTCTGCGTATAAACTTGACCTCTTCATCAGCAATAAAAAAAAAACGAACATTAGGCGTCTATCCTTTAGTAAATTAGGACTTAATAAAATTCTAAATTTTTACCCCATTGCATCGCTTTAAATAGAGATCTATCCTTTTACATCAAAAATCTCTAATCTTTTTTCTTTTATTAGGCAATAAATTTTAAAAACAAAAAAACAATAATTTATTTGTTTTTAAAATATTAAAACTTTTGTGAGCTCCTTTTTTCGAAGCAATGGAAAGAGTTTGGAAACTGTTTGAGACTAATGAACAAATTCGAATTTTTCAACTTATGGATGAATAAAGAAAAGAAGCAAAAACTAATGCTGAAAAAATTTTGTTTTAACACCGTTTTAAATTTTTTTTTTCTATTATTTCAGCGTGAAAAAAAATTCAAAACGGTGTTTTATTACAGAGTTATTTTCAGCATTTTTTTTGTGTTGTTATCGAAATATTACAGAAAAATAGTAAATATTTCGATGCTCAGATTGTATCTTCTTTTTTCCCAAGTGAAATAGTCTTAAAATTACTGAAATAAGTTGAAATTTTTTTAAACATTCCATGTGCAATTTATTGAGGCTACTTAAACAGTTCAAGAACAAGTTTTAAGCAACAACGAAAAAACAGTTCTTGAACATCGTCTTATACACAAATTGCTCTTGGAATGTTTAAAATATCTTAAGATGTTCTTAAACATAGTATCAACCTATTTCAAAAATGCACTCAAGTTGTTAATTAGTGTATTTTTACGTTAAATAAAAAATCTAATTCTCTTGATTTTCTATAGAATTTTCTTTTAAAAATTGTATTGCCTTAAAAAAAAAATATTAAATACGATACATTTCTACAGTTGATCTTTTATAAATGTAACGTCAACCGTAAGTTTTGTCCGGAACCGTAACCATAGCTTAAACATCTTAAAATTGAAAATTAAGGCAAATTAACACCGGTTACGGTCAAAAGTTACGGTTGACCTTACATTTACATAAGATCCGCTGTAAAATAAATTGAAATGTTTAAGAAAAATTTCTTAAAGTTCGAGTAAAATATTTTTGGAAATGCTTAAGTCGCTCCAGAGTAATTTTAAAACAAAAAAGAGTCACAATAATCGGCCCTCAAAATCGCAGCTCTGCTGTTGCCAGTTCTCGTTCCTCGCCAAAAATTGAACCTAAAATAAAATTTCTATTTATTAAGAAATCTTTAAAATATTATTTTGTCTTGTAAATCGAAGCCTAGCGAACTAATCATAGCCCTTTTTAAGATCTCTAAAAAGCATATAACGCTTTAATTATTTTTGTAGATTTTTTCATTTTTATTTTTAACTTCAAGAGCTTAATTTTTTTATGAGACGTTTTCAAACTCAGTTCAAGTCAAAAAATCTTCAATTTATTTAACTACCTTAAATAAATTAGAAGAGAAATAACCTTAAGATTCTTTTTCTTTACATAAATCTTAGGAAAAAAAAACTAAAAAAAAAAGATGCAATATTTCTTCATTTGAAATAGATTCGTATTTAAAAACAAAATTAATTAATTAAAGCCCTTAAAGTTAAGTAAAATTTTTTTATAAATTGCGTATTTTATTTATGGATATATTCGACTCGTTTTTAATCTTATTGGCAAATGTACGATACAATTAAATCATTACGATTCGATTGAATAAATTTGATAGGACCGGCTTAAGGAAACAAAAAGAAAACATATATTTATAATAATTATAGAGGCGTCTTTTGATAATAAAACTTGAAATTCTTGAATCTAAAATTAAAAAAATGAACATATAAAAAAAAAATTTAAATATCTTAATATTTAAGGTAAGAAAAATAATAAAAAACTTGTCTTGATAAAAATAAATTAGACCTAGAACAAAAGATTCATTTTTCGAGAAAAATCTAACGAAAAATCTAAGTTCTAGTGTCGACGGAAAATTTTGGAAAAAAAAATTTTTTTTCTTTTTAACAACATTTAACACCAGACATTTAAAATTTTTGATGAAAAAAATTCTTTTTTTTTTTTATATTTTTTAAATATAATAAAAAAATATGAAATAAACAAAATTGAATATTTTTTTTTCACCAATTTTACATAATTTTCCAACGAAAAATTTTAATAATTTATTTTTTTTTCTTTTTTTTTTCCATTTCAAAGCAAGCACTTTAAATTTAACAAGTTCTAATCGGATCCGAATTTTACCTTTAGCTTGTTAGTTTGTTTAAAGTATTTTTAATAAAATTTTTTTCAAAACTTAATTTTAAATTAGCCAAAAGGTGTTTTGAAATATTTTATTATGATTATATTAAAATTTATGGATAATTATGATTTTTTTTTCATTTTTTTTTTTTTGATACTCGAGCGCAATACACAATAGGTAGAAATTAACATACCTCTGCATTTTTTCTTTTGACAAAAAATAAACAAAAATTAGGATACTTTCAAAAATTAACAATTATTCAATACAAAACAAAGTTAACGAAAACATGAACAATGTTTACACATTGTGTACGAAGATTCGAAACAATTTTTGAAGCAAAAACGAAACAGAACAGAACAACAAAATAATAACGAAACATAACAAAAACATTTTAAAAAACATATTTTGAAATGTATTATGTTTTAATTCCGTTTTTTTTCAGAAACTTTTCCATTAGAACTAAAATCAAAATTAAAAAATAAATTAGTAATTTCATGATTAACTCTAAATTTTACTAACGTTTACTTTGATCTATTTTTTAAATTAATTCTTGTTAAATCTTAACTCTAATGGAAAAATTACTGAAAACACTCAAGAGTCAAATTGTTTTCCAAAAAAAAATTCTAAAAATTGTTATAAAATGTAATCGATGGGGTGTACTCTTATAGTAAAGAACTCGACTATGACCATTTTTCTTAAAGTCCTAGGCAAGAGGATATGGTACAGTCAGCTCACCTTAATCCGAACTCTTCGGGACCGAAAAAAAACAGTTCGGATTAATTTTTCCGGATTTTCGATAATCCGTATTTAATACAAAACAATAAAAAAGTTCGGATAAAAAAAATTCCATTTATATTTTTTATTTTATTAATGTGTTTTCGCGTCAGTATTGTGCACTTAAACATTTCTCTTGCCACAAAAATTGATTGGTTAAAAAAGTTTGGATTCCAAAATAATCTAACATAACAAAATTCAAATTAAACTTATATTTTAAATTATAGGTATTTAATCATATATCTAATTAACACGCTTAAAAATCAAAATATTAATATTTTGTGTTTATTTTTACTTTTTTATTACTTGAGCTTTTAACTTATTACGAAATTATCAAGAATAAATTAATATTTTTTTTATTTGTTCGAATAAAAAATGTCATTTTTAATGTTATTCAAGAGAATTGTTCAAGAAAAATTTGTTCGGATTGCGAATTAATCCGAACATTTTTGTTCGGATTAAAGAAAATTTTTTAATGGAAATCGATTTGAACGGGAGTAGGGACTATGAAAATTTGTTCGATAAGCGAGTAGTTCGGATAAGCGTAGTTCGGTTAAAGGTGAGCTGACTGTACTAGGTAAATACGGGTGCACCATTAAACCCTAAATATATATTCGAAAAAAATAATTCATGAAATTATTTTTTCGTAATTTATTTAAGACCAAAACGATTCTTAAATTAGAAATTTTTTGTTGTGTAAAACTTGAAAAATTTATATCTTCGGAATAATTTAAAGGAAACTTGTGTCCTTTTTATAATAAATTGTCTGGTGCTGAATTTTAAAAATACCATAAGTTGACAATTTTTTTAAAGAATCTTAAGAAGGTCTTAAGCATCCCATAAACAATGTCTTAAGACGACTTAAACAACTCTTAAGCAAGTTTTAAGCAATATAAAAAACTCTTAAGCAATGCTTAAGAGGCCTTTTAACCATTGATGGAATATTAAGGATATTGTTCAAGAGAAAACTCTTAAGCAGTAATTAACGGAAAATTTTTGAAAAAAGTCATAAGCAAAAAATTCGTCTTAAACAACTCTCAAGGAAAAAGATGGTAACTTACATAAACTATTGAACCAGTTTATTGTTTTTTTTTCTTAACGCAAAAGCTTTCTGTGCGATAGATGTTTTTAAGTACCAGGTTCGAGTCTTGATGTCATAATTTTTTTTTGAACAATACTTGAGTTAGTTTTGTGCTTTTTTACTTTGAAACAAAACTTTTATGTGTAATAATCAAAAGAGTTTGGGTAGTTGGATGTTGTCTATGCGTATGATTTAAATTTTTAAAAAATATATGACATCTAATATAGACGAGTGACTCACCAACTAAACCACAAGAACTCTTTGAAAAAATGTTGTTTTAAATTAAACTTAAATCCAATTTTCAAAAAATTTCTTTTTTTCAAAAAGTCTAACGTTAGATTTTTTTTTAAAGAATTTTAGGAATTTTTTTTTTAAAATCTGTTTTTTTCTTTAAAAAAAATAATTTTCCAAAAAAAAATTTGCTTTCATATAAAATAAAAAATTTTGTATTCACTAGTATATTTTTTATTGTTGTCTTATTTATATTGTTTAAAATGACGGACCTACAAAAACGGTTCAGTAGTTTATGTAATTTACCAGATTGTCTTAAATAGACTGTCAACTCATTTCAGAAATGTACTGTAAATTAATTTTTTCGTAATTTGAATTTATTTATTTTTGGTATTTATTTCTTAAATTAATAAAAAATATTAATCTACGTTAGTTTTTTTCTAAATTCTAAATATTCTAAATTCTAAATTAACTTGTAATTTAGAAAGCTAAAATTTGTCGGGTTTAAATAATTCTAAATTATAAATTTATTTTCTATGTTCCAAATTTTGAGTTTTTTTGTCTGATGTTTAATTAAACAATTATTTTGTGAGTAATATTACTGTGTTTACTGTGGTTTGAAACTATTATAAATCTTAAGGCTCAGTGAATTTTCAGAGTTTCGAATAAAATTAAACGTGATAAGTATTTTAGAATAATAGAATCGATTTAAATAAAAAATTGAATACCTCGTAATTAATTAAGATCAATTTTTACTAAAAAAAATTTTCTAATAGTCCGAGGAAATAATTTCTAATGCATGATTTGAAATTAAATATATAGACTACATAATTCAAAATTTGTTTCTGAATTTAAAACATATAAAATAAATTTATTATTTAGAATTATTTAAAACCGCCAAATTTTAGTTTTGTAAATTACAAGTTAATTTAGAATTGAATTTTTTTCCATTCTAAATTAACAAGTTTAGAATTTAGAAAAATACCAACGTAGGTAAAATATTAATATCACATTTAGTACTTTATTATCTAGTCTTTTTTTCTATGGTCCTAAAATAATTAGTAAAAATCATTTGGTATTAGTTTATCTTTGACTTTTTAACTGACCTGAACTTGTTTAGTGTGAAATTTCTGAAAACTTAATTAATTTTCTTATTTTCTTGAAAAATGACATTTTGTTTTCAATTTAAAAATAACCTTAGGTCTTACCATCTTTCTAAAAATTAATTCGTTTTTTTCCCAAATAATTTAGTTTTCTGGATAATTTTATTTCAAAAAAGCCAAAATAATTTCTTAGATATGATTTCAAAAATACGTCAAACCATTCGAAATTTTTCCGGATAACCAAATTTTAAAATAGATCAATCTAAAATTTATATTTACACTCAAAAAAAACATCAAATTATTTTAAAACTTTAGAATTGATCCTTTATTAAAGTTTATTTTCAGAAATTTCACACTAGATAACGTATCTAAATTTTTGAAAGCAGATCTTCTCTCTAAAACAACATTAGTTTGAAATAAAAGGAGGGCATCTTTTGACACATTAAAAATTCGTTCATAGAATTTTTAATTTTTTAAATATTAAAAGAAAATATGGAAGCTAAAAATCTCAAATTTAATATTCAGGTAAGAGTAAACATCTACTAAACTTAAATCCATCTTGATGTCAAATCATTTAGTTTCAAAAATTTTATCAAAATAACTTTAAACTCAAAAATAAAAAAATCATCAATTATGAAATTTTCAACAAACCTCACCGTATTAACTATGATGATTCAAATAAAATACAAGTTATCATAAAATTTAATTTGGAATTATTTTTTTAAAAAAGTCATTAAAGAAAAATAAACTTTAATAAAATCTTTATTCTATAAGCCTTATTTTTTTATTATATAAAAGATTTTTTTAATGCGTCAAACGATTTTTTCCAAATAAAAAAAATTCTAATGAACATTTTTTGTTAAATATTATACTTTCCAGAAGCCATATTTTAATCCGAATAAAAAATTTTGATTAAAAAAAAAATATATCAGAAAATAACTTCCTTTTGCTAAGCAACGGCTTATTTTGGAATTTAGAATTTCATATCAATATTAAAAATGTTAATTTTTTAATCGAATTAATATAATAAAAATAAAATTGAATATTTAAATTATGACGAGACATAGGCTGATTAGTTCCTCAATCATTTTTATAATTCAGATAAAGCATTTTCATCATCCAAAGTGTCTTGATATTGAAAATATTTACTTATAGTATAGGCAAGTTTTCAAAAAGAAGAGGCATTCTAGAGTCAAAAAAAAATACAAAAAAAAATATCTTAACCGCTATTTTTAGCTTTTGTAATACAAACTAACCTATTATTTTTAACTTGCCTATTATATTCTCTAATTCATTTTTTGCTACGGTACCATCTATATAATACTGTTTGGAGTGGACTGAATTTTCGATATTTCGATTAAATTGAACAATTTGTTAACTTTTCAACTCAATGAGCTTGTTAAGAATCACATAAAGTTTAAATATATTGAAATGAAAATATTCTAAAATTTAATCTAAAATTCAGCTCGATTTACACTAATTATTTCTTTTATTCAATTGTTAATAAAAATGCCCAACACTAATGCACACACTCTTGATTTTGCTTAAACTTTGTAAAATATTAATATTTTTCAAAAAATTACTTTATAAGCGGTATAAATAAACGCTTATAAAAGTTAAAATGCGAAATGAAATTTTCCGATAAACAACCTAATAAATCCACTTTTGCAACCTTTTCCTAAAAAGTTTTCAAATTCAAAATTGTAAAAAAATTGCAAAGAAACAAAAAATTATTTTTGATTTTAAGTTAAAGTAATATTAATTTACCTATCTGGTTTGGAATTTAATAGAGCATTTTTTGGTAGATATTTTTGATTTAAAAAAGGAATTATATAATTTTTTTTAACAAAAAAAAATAATGATATTTGCTTTACTACATTATTTTTATTAACATTTAACTATTTTTTTTCTAATTATAAAAAAAAATAATATTTAAAACTCATTTTGCTTGCTCTTAAAAAAGAAAAAAAAAACGTGCCGAAGCATGATTTCTTTTCTGAAAGCTTTTTTCAATATTTGCTATCTAATTCAAATGTTTCAAAGAAATAACAAGAAAAATTAAATAAAAAAATTTTTTTAAATGCTTTTCAGTTTTAATTTTACAAAATTATTGTAAAAGACAAATTTAAATTTGTAAAAACTTGTCAAAAATATTAGTTCTTTACAATTAAAAATCGGTCTTTTGAAAGCATAGCATAGTTCATTGTTTAGGGCCTTTAAAAAAATAAAAATCTGATTCAAATTTTAGTAATAAAAGTTTTCTCCAAAGAGTTCTTAAAAATATTTTGATTAAAATAATAAAAATTGCTTCATGAAATATAATTATATTGGGACTATGCATATTCCTATGGTCTCTTCTTACATTTTGCGAACAATTCAATGTTATTTTTAATAATATTTCAACTTTATTTTACGATTAATAACTAAATTTTGTCAGGATAAGTCAACAAATAAACTCGAATTTCTCGGTAAAAAATATGGTTGTTATAATTTTTTTTTTCATTTAAAAAACAATAACTTTTTGTTTAAAAATTTAAAAAAACAAAAGGCAAGTTTTCAAAAAAAGGGAGCCTAAAAGAGTCAAAAAAAATTTCAAAAAAATTCTTTAAATATTGCAAAAGAGCTAAAAATAGCGGTTAAAAAAATTTTTTTTTGAATTTTTTTTGACTCTCGAATGCCTCTTCTTTTTGAAAACTTGCCAAAAAAAAATTCAAATAAATTGAATTAACATCAATAAAACGTAGCTTTTATCTTTTTGTCAAAAAATTATGTTTTTTCGTTGTATTTTCAATATTTGAAAATCAAAAATTGAAAAAACTAAAACCCACAATTTGTTAAGAATTTTTTCTAGTTTCAGAAAATATTTTATTCAATATGGGTCATGGGAGTTTCCTCTTACTAGATACAAAAATACTGAAAAATAGGCATTTTTTTGCTTTTTTTTCGACAAAATAACTTAATGGTAGAGACTGGTAGAGATTTTAATGATCTTTCAGAAAATGTGTAATTCTGAAACATTATTTATAAAGATTGACCTTAAGACTCAAACATAAAATGTAAAACGCTTTAATTCCCAGATAATTTAATTGAAAAATAGAAGGTCTCATAAAATAGAAATTAATTATTTTTTATTTGTTGAAATATTTTCTAATTCAAATGGGTGGATTATAATTAATAATTTACTATAAACTTTTAAAATAAATTTTTTTCAATCTAATATTGGGTGTTTTTTGCAATGTGAATTTTATTTTTATTTTTTATAAAAAAATGTGTTATTAGAAAAATCTTACGATTTTTATTTGTTCTATTTAATCTTTTTCTAAAAATTTTTTCTAGATTTTTTTTGAACAAACTTTACTTTTAAATACCTTGAGTATATATTTTTTTATTTTCTTCTATGATAAACTAAATACAATAAAAAACAAAGATTTCTTTTTGGTAGATAATTTTCCCTAAATTTTAAATAATAAAAAATAATTTTTAAATTGTTATACATTTAAAATATTTTAATGCGAAATTGGTTTTCAATAAATTGAAAATAATTTTTTAACCGATAAAAAAGACCATCTTTATTTTCTTTTATAATCATAAATTGGAAATTTTTAGGCTTGTAATACCCTAAAATTATTACTAAAATAATTTAATTTCAATTTATTTTATGTAAATTTTGAGTTTCTTAAACAAACTTATGACTATTTAAGAAATTAAAAAATTTAAAATACTTATTTTGAAAATTTGATATTGAATCACGTTTTCTAAACATTGATTTTCTAAATTTTAAAAAATTTTTATCTAAAATATTGAAAAACAAGCACTTAAAGAACTTAGCAATTATAAAACTGATTATGATAGATTTTTATTGTCATAGCAAAAAAATCGATTGTCTATCATTAAAGATTAATAATTTTCATTTTTTTTAAATAATCTACTGGAAATTTGAAGTAACGACTCAATAGATCAATTCATAAATCAATTCAATAAAAATTGGATATAATTTTTTTCATTAATTTATTTTTAAAAATATTTAAACATACAGGGTGATGTGAGGAAACCTAAAAAAGGCCCACCCCTATTTTTAAACTAAAACACATCCGCTCGAAATTCCCAAAAAAAATCTTCAGTATTGCTCGTAATACTTAAAGAAATTTTCTATTCTAAATTCATTTTATTATTTAATTTGGGTCTCAATTTATTTTTCGATTTAAATCGATTATATTCGATTATTTAAAATTTTGAATCGGTTAAAATCGATTTTTTTAAATTTCAAATCGACTTACTCAATTAATCGAAAAATCGATTAATCGTCGATTTTTCTCCAATCGATTCACAACACTAGTTTTTTCCCTAAAGCCTGAAATTTGAAAAAAATGCTGGAGCATCTCTAAATTGGGACTGTGAAGTTTATTTCTATTCACCTATTCCGATTCAGCATTTTAAGTGCTTTCTTTTTACGGAATAAATTTTTTCTAAAGTTTAAATTGCTACAATTTGTAACGTTTTTGCTACATCCAACAAAAGGTTCTGTACATTAAATTTCAATTCGTCATTTCAATTCATGCAAATCGCTATAACTTTTGAATGGTAAGTTATAAAATTATTTTGTAAGTTGCTACAAAGTGTAACAATTCTGCTACACCAAAAAATATAGTTCTGCAAAAACTCTGTAATTATGCAAAAATTGCACGCTATTTAAAAAGGTTCTAAACGCAATCTGCAATTTTTTTGCAGGCCTATATTTTTTGGGGTAGCAAAATTGTTACACTTTGTAGCAACTTACAAGATAATTTTATCACTTACCATTTAAAAGTTATAGCAATTTGCATGAATTGAAATGACGAATTGAAATTTACTGTACAGAGCCCAACAAAACAGAAAAATTTTTTTTCTTCAATGGAACAGTTTTTTCAGATAGACCCGAAATTTTTAATATTTTTTATGTGATTAATGATTGGTAGAGATAGTCCAGTCGGTGACATCGCACTTCGGGACACTAACAAAAAATCAATAGTTCATATCTCCTGCAGGCAAAAAAATTCAATACAGTAACTCTGTATTAATTTCAACCAATCTTATTATTTAAAATTGTAGAGAGAAAAATTTACTTGATTTTTTTTTGAATTCCTTAAGCCTATAATCAAAAGCTCAATTAAGCGAAAAAATATTTTTCGAAATGATAAATTTATTTAATAATTTTTTCAAGAAAATATTTGAATTTATTTGAAGCGGAATAGAAGAATTTTTGAATGATTCAAAATTTGGCTCTAACGATATTGTCGAATTTGTGAAATTTTTTTAGAATCAAATCGTAACTTATCATATTTATTTCAAGAAATGAGAAATAGCTATCAGTATTCAAAAATTTTGAAAAGTTATGCTGATTTTATTGAACCAACGACTTATGTTTTCGGCACAAGATTTGATACGAAAATGAGAGACGGTCAAATTAGTTTAGTTCAAAAATCTAATACTTTCGAATTTGTAAGTATTAAAAAAACACTAGAAGCTTTATTAAAGAATCGTAATGTTTACGAAAGTATCGTTAATTCAAATCGCGATCTTAATTTAACACCAATGTTAAGCGAATACTCGCAAATTTGGCAAAATAAAAAAACGTTAAAATTAATATTATTTTTTGATGAAATAGAAGTTAAAAATCCATTGGGACATGCAGCTGGTGTTCATAAGCTAGGAATTTTTTATTTTTCTATTTTAAATTTAACAAGAAAACATTCATAAGCTCTTAAAAATATTTTTTTGGTTGCGTCAGCACACAGTGATGATATAAAAAAATTATGGAATAAATTCTATTATTCGGCAAATAGTCGATACAAATAAAATTCAACAGTATTATTTAGAATTACAATTTAATCGTTTCACCTATGATCAATATACTACTCTATTTGATAAAGCTGAATTTAATGCTTTTGAAAATGGAATTAAAGATATTTGTGTTTTAAATGAGCATAAATATTTTAAAACAGTAACAAATTACTCTTTTGATATAACCAATGACTTTTTCGAGGGAATCATACCATTAGAAACAGCTGCAATTTTGGAACGTTTTATATTCGTAGATAAATTTTTTACATTAGAATTATTAAATCAACGCATTCATCTGTTTAAATATGGAATTAATGATTTTAGAAATAGACCCACAGCAATTAGAAACGAGAGTAATAAATTAAAATTAAGACAAAATTCGTCAACGGAATGTTTATTTCGCTTACTTCCATTTATAATCGGGGATAAAATACCAATTGAAAATGAAATTTAGAAGCTTTACATATTATTAGATCAAATTTTGGACTTTGTTTTGTCTCCAAAATTAACAAATAATGATTCAATACAATTAAAGTCATTAATCGAAGAACATCACTCCTTATATAAAGATCTTTTCCCTAATCTATCTCTAAAGAAAAAGCATCATAATTTAGTCAATTATCCTTATGCAATTTTAGAACTTGGAAATCTAAGCGATTTTAATACCATTAGATTCGAAGCAAAACATTCATTTATTAAAACTGCAGCACATACTATTCACAATACAATTAAAATTCCAAAATCAGTAAGTAAAAAAAATAAAACTTTCGCTTTTTTTAATTAACGAAGTGATCAACAAAGAATATGAAATCTTAAAATATGATGAAATAGAAAAAAAAAACTTAAAAGGCGATATAAGAGATCTTATGGAAAAAAAATAAATTTAGCATCTATAGAATTATTGAAAACGAATGTTTGTTTTAAAAATTATGGAATTTTATTCCAAGAAAGTACCGTATTCGCTTGCAGAGAGGCGCATGCGGCTAATCCCATCAAAACCATGTTAAAATTTTAAAGGAAAAAGTTTTTTAACATGGTTTTGATGGGATTAGCCGCATGCGCCTCTCTGCAAGCGAATACGGTATGTATGTTCTGGTAAAAAGAAATAATGAAACCGATACAGCAATGATAAAAAAATACTTCTATAAATTTATTCTGTAAATTCTACCAGAATGTACACAATTTGTACACTTGTTATCCATCCTCTGCAAATTCTCTGCTAAAA
>NTPY01000066.1:166470-178475 GCA_002922825.1 Brachionus calyciflorus
GTACATTCTGGTAGAATTTACAGAATAAATTTATTCCTTTCAGAAAAAAAGTTATAGCGTTTTATATTTTTGTAAAATAAATTTTTGTAACAGAAATTCACACAGCCATTAAATCGAATTAAAATTTTTTAGTAGGACATAAAATTGCACTAAAATTCGGGCTAAAATTATCTAAATATTTTTAAAAATATTATTAAAATGAATGATACATTTTTTATCACGTTTAAAATAATTTTCTCAGAAAAAGTTATTAAAACTGTAAAAATGGAATTTATTAGTATCACTACAAATGATTTAATCCCTGTATTTATACAAAACGAAATACTTTAATAAAAAAAATATTTATCGAAGAAGACGGTTTTTTGTTTGAAATGAATAGCTTAAGCTTTTTTACTAAGGATACAACTATTCAATTAATTATTGAAACTGTAAGTTTTTTTTTATTTTTCAAGTTAGTGTCTTTTTTTAAATTTTTTTTCTAGGAGTCTTATCATAACCGATTAGAAAATGAGACTAATCAATATAATCTAACTAATTCGACAAATCAACCAATTTATCTTACTAACTCGACTAAAAGCTCTCAAAACAATAATTTTAATAAAACTAATTCTGAAACAAACGAACCATCTATTTCAAATATAAGTCAATCACAAATAACTATTGTTCAAACCACATTACCTGAGTTTGAGGAATATTTTAATCAGAAAAGTCAGATTTATACTGATGAAATTAAGCATCTAAGTACAAAGATAAAAGAATTGGTAAAAAATAACAAAGATTACCTGTAATACCAGAACCAAATTGTAAAGAATTTACAAAATGGAGAGAAGGTTTAGTAGAAACAATAGGAATATATTTGATTTTAAATTGGTAATTTTTTTGAATTTAATAAACCAAATTCAATATTTTTAATTTTTGTTTAGTAATAGTAAACCCACAAATGAGATGATAAAAAAACATGCAATGGCAATTGTCTATGTTTTTCCATGTCTTTTACAAAAAGAAACAGACAACGGATTCGTAAATACTTTTTAAAATAAAAAAATTAACATTTTCTTAATCATGTCATGGGGAGCATTTAGGATGGTGGATCCGCAGATATAGATCTAAAAATTATTAATTCAAACTAGACCATACAAAGAACAATTAAGCTAGTTGATAACGAGCCCGAAACTAAAATTATGACCGATCTAGAAAATTACATTATTTTCGTGAAAAATAAATTTATTTGCACTTATCAAGATAAAAGAGATGTCGAAGATGCAATCGAAAAAACTAAAAAATATAGATTAGAATCGATAAAAACTAGAGCACCATTAATCACAGAAATTATTGAAAAATATCCAAAATATCTTCAACTTTTTCACTTGGTAGTTTTTTATTACTAATTAATTTTTTTACAAAAAAATTACTAACCTTTTTGTTCTTTAAATTTCAGCTAATTTATGACTTTGAAAGTTTGTTTCCTGGAAAAGAAAGAATATTTATTCAAAATTGGTCTAATAATTTTTCAAATAAAATTGTAAAATAAGCATCTAATCAAAAAAAATAATTAATTCAAAATTTGATCAAATAATTTTCATCTTCAACCAATCTTAATAGTAATTAAAATTTTTTTTTTATAAATTTTTTTTCGGAAATTAGTTTAAATTTTTATTTTAGAACAAAATCAAATTGACTTGGAGATTCTATGTGTTTTAGTTTCTGAATATTCAATTAAGAAATTCAAACCGAAAATTTCAAAAGGCAGTGTGACAAAATATAGAAAGACAAAATGTAGAAAAAATTTTTTTTTCGAATAATATAGAAAACGAAAATATAGAAAAAAAAAACATCGAATTTACCTGTAACAAAAAAATGTAGAAAAAAAAAATATAGAATCAAAAAATAATCAAAGACGTACTGACTCTATTGTCGTAATCATAGCAATTTAAGTATTTATGAATTTATTTATAAATTTGACCATTTGTCATTATTTTTAATTAAATAAATAATTAAAATATAATTTATAAAATTTGTAGTGGTTTTCGGTCCAAGCGCTTTAATAACCCATCTTTTAAGAATAAAAATGACACCAAAAAGCTTTGTATATTTCGTTAATTCATTCTATGTTTTTTTTTTCTACATTTTGTCCTTTCTATATTTAGTCTTTCTATATTTTGTCCTGTCTATGTTTAGTCTTTCTATATTTTTTATAAATTTCTACATTTTGTCTTTCTATATTTTGTCCTCCTCCCTTTCAAAATACGATGTTTATAAATATTTAGTTAAAAAATTCAAGGTAAAAAGATAAATATAATTTAAATTTTTTTAATTAATTTTTTTTTTAGTTTGGAATAACATTTTAAGAGATAACTGATCAATGTAATAATTTAACAAATCAATCTTTTTTAGTGATTATTGAAAATGAAAATGATGAGCAAAATTAAGCTTGATAACCAATACAGTCTGTTCTCGATTTTGTGACAGCTCTGCGTAACTTAAAAAACATGTCACAAAATCAAAAAGTCACAAATTTGGTTTTGTGACATTTGTGCCACAAAATCAAATTACATTCATTTTTTTAACAAATATTAAAAATTAGCACTATTTTTTTTTAAAGCGTGCCATTAATATTTAAATTTAAATTCGAACTAAAAAGGTAAGATGGTCGATTAAAGTTTCTCGCAATAACCAGATAATTACATTTTTCTACGTTTATATTAAGTCCTCTTTTTTCCGCGAATTTTTTTAAAATCATAGTATCTTTCTGTAGGGTCTTGTTAATACAACTAATTTTTGAATGTGAACACCAAACTGACACATCATCGGCAAAGAGCGCGATGTTTAGTTTAGGGCCTAGTTTTTTTAATTTTTTACCGAGGTCGTTTATAAATAAGGCAAAAAGTAGTGCACTTAGACAAACACCTTGTGGAACGCCTGATTTAATTAGTTTTTCTGATGATGACTTTTTTTCATTCCAAATTTTAAAACTCCTATTTTCTAGATAAGATTGTACCCAGTTGGCGATTGTCACTGGACACCTTAATTTGTTTAGTTTTCTTAGAATACCTGAGTGTGAAATAGTGTCAAAAGCTTTCGCAAAATCATAGAGAACAATCCCTGTTTTTTGTTTTTTTTTAAATTTTCTAGAGACACTTTTTATTAATTTAAAAATTGCATTCTGAGTTGACCGTCCTTTTCGAAAGCCATTTTGTTCGTCTACTAGAATATTTTTTGATTCTGCCCATTTTGTTAGCCTTGTATTGATTATCCTCTCTAAAAGCTTTCCAATGCAGCTCAAAAGAGAAATAGGTCTATACGAAGCTTGCAGTTTCGGATCCGAATTTTTTTTCAAAATTAGTATAATTTTTGCGATTTTCCACATTTTAGGAACATATCCGAATTTGAATGAGGCATTGAAAATGTTTAAAAGCTCATTTTTTACGTGTAAAGGAAATAGTTTAATAATTTTGTTACTTATCAGGTCGAAACCTGACGATTCTTTCGGTTTTAACTTGTTTAAATTCATTTCAAATTCGTTTAATGTAATTTCATTGTTAAATTTTAGTGTTTTATAATATTTGAAAAAGTTTGTTTGTCTTGTGTCATCTTTATTTTTAAACGTTGCTTCAAAGTGGTTAGCTAATACTTCAAGTTTTTCTTCTTCTTTAAGGTTTAGTCCTTCAAGTAGTGGTTTTTGAGTGTTGTTGCTGTTTAAACTTTTCCAAAAAGTTTTTTCGCTTGGCTTTGATTCGATTAGATTTTCGTACACTATGTTCCACTTTTCAGTATTTATTTTTTTTATCTTCGTTCGGATTGAGTTATTAAGATTATTAAGCTGATTTTTTAACAAGGGGTCATGCGTTTTTGTGTATATTCTCATTAGCTTTTTTTTTAATCTTATGTCATTTAATAGATATTTTGGTATTTTTAGTTTTATTTTCTTTTGTTCGATTACTTTTGTTGAATTCTTAATTGCCGTATTTAATTTTGAGTTAAATTCGAATAGTCGTTTCTCAATATCTTCTATACTGTCTATTTTTTTTTGTTCGGTGAAAATGACGTTTTCTAGTTGGTTACTTAGTTCTTTTATGTTTAGTTTGTTAATTTCATTTTGATTGACACAGCTTTTTAATTCGAAATAAATTGGCCAGTGGTCTGAGATTTTGAATTTATTTAAAACTTCAAAATTATAGGTTTTTTTAAAAAGATTACAACTGACAATTGCGAGATCGAGTACATTTTTACTTTTATTAAAAGTAGGTTGATTATCATTTAAAATTATATAGTTATGGTCGTCTAATTTTTCTCTTAAATTTCTCCCTTTGGTGTTTGAAAAATTACAACCCCACGACGTGTGAGTTGCGTTAAAGTCAGCAAGTATTAAAGTATTTTTAAAATTCGTTAAAAACTCTTCTAAAAAATAATAGTCTGTTTTGCTACTAGGAGGTGTGGAGGCTGAAATTATTAAGGTTTTCTCTTCAAGATTTTGAATTTTAATCGCTATTAACTCAAATTGATCGTTTGTTTCAGTTTTTATAAGTTTATATTTTATATTATTTCTAATTATGATAGCTACGCCTCCTCCTGATTTATTTTTTCTATTACAAGTGATGATTTCGAACCCGTTAAGAATTAAAGAGTGATAATTTTTTGCATTAAAAAATGTTTCGTTTAAGGAAAGGACGTCGATTCCTTTCTTATTTATAAGGTCGCAAATTTTATGGAATTTGTTAGAAAATGAGTGAGAATTTAAATGAGCTACTCTAGTCGGAGTATCCATTTAATTTTTCAATTAAAATTTCAATAGCTTTATTTACCTTAATTAGACTCGACGTGTCTAAAATCTGCATTGATGTTACAATTGATAAGTTTCGAATAATTTTCGCTACAATTTCTTTGAAATTATCAGTTTCACTACTTGTTGTTGGCTTATCCGAATAAGTTTTTGCATCAGGTGTACTCTTAGTCGGTTGACTTGTTTTTTTTTGGTTCGTTTTTTGTTTGGGATTAATTTGTTTTTTTTTAACTTGAAGTTTCTGTGTTTCTTCAATCATTTGTTTGCATTTTTTGCTAAAAGCCGGATGCGACTCTTGGCAATTTGAGCATTTTATTTTTGATTGGTCACGTTTGTTTTTACAGTCTTGAAGGCTATGTTCTTCGCAACAAAGTGGACAGATTAAAATTGAATCACACGTAGCATGGCCATATTTATTACAGCGTTTACACTATAATGGCCTCGGTTCGAATTTCCAGATCTCAATTCTATGGTTTGTATACCCTATTTTGATACCATCTCTCAAAATAGTATTAAGCATTTGTTGATTTGTTATTTTTGCTTTAAGTATGGGCAGTGGTTTTGAGTTTTCGCTTTTTTTTGATATTCTTTTGACGTCGCTGATTTCATAATTCGAATACAAATGATCTCGAATTTCATCACTTTCGATGTTAATTGATTGATGGACACCTCTAATAGCTATAAAAATTATTTTCGGTTTAGAATCAATCTTTATAATACCAGAATCGAAAGAATATTCGGGCCATTTATATTTGTTTAGATGCTTAATAGTTGGTGGGTCATCTGTAATGATATAAAGTTGTTTATTTTTATTGTTAATAAAAGCTTTTTTAATGAACGCGTTAGGAAAAGAAATATAGGAATCTATTTCATCTTTGAGTTTTATTGGATTAAAGAATCGATTGAGATTCTCTCCAACATATCTAAAGACTTTTTCTTCCAAAATTTCAAATTCATTAAAATCGCTGTTTTCGCTCATATCCGAGCAATCTGAAGTATCTAATTCTGACGAATTAGGGATATTTCTTTTTTCTTTTAGGATTTTATCTTTTTTTTCTCTTGGTAGGCAGCAACTTCGTTTGCGAGTTTTTGTTTGATGTTTGATGTTGTAGCATTTTTGTTTGGTTTCGTTATGTTTGAGTGTAACCTTCGATTTTTTCATCAACGTAATTGTTGATCGATTGCTGGGTATCTTGAGGCAATCGTTTGCTGTTTTTGTTCTTGTTTTTGTTGGATTTTGACATTTTGGAAATGTCAAAAAATTTTAATAATTTATGTTAAAATTATTAATTTTAAAATTTCAAATTTTCAAATTTTTTTTCAAATTCAAATTTTTTGAGTAAATATCAAACCGATACCGATGCTTCAGTGTTTGACTATCCCGTTAGAAAGAAAAATCGAGAGTTAGTTAACGCCGAAGATGATAAAATTTTCGATCCATATCGAATTTTAATTGATCAATCGACCCAAACTGATATGTCACCGTTTGTGGAACAACTAGTTCCGAAAAAAATAACTAATAAAATTCAATATAATTTAAGAGCTAGGAAAAAATTATAATTTTGACTTTTTATTTTAATTGACATTTATTTTGTAAATTATATGAACACTTAAAAAAAAATTTCATTTCTTAAGCAATTATTTTTTTGATCTCAAAATTTACAATAAAAATTTTTATGTAAATTTAAAGATCACCGTTTTCTTATATTTTACTTGATCATTTTTTAGTGTAAAATGAGCGATCAGGTGATCTTATAATTGACCAGCCCCAAATTTTCTTTAGAATATTTAATGAACTTCCTGTGTTACTTTTTTTTTCATATGTTTTTTTTGAAAATTACCTCGCGGTTTGTACAAAGAAAAATGTTGAAATACTGTAGAACCATAAAAACAAAAAAATATTTTTCACATTATAGTCAATTTAATTGATCAAATAAATGCCGCAATGGCAAAGATATTCGGGCAATTATGTATTAATTATTTTGAATCTACATATGGCAACTTTTTTTTTTGGGACTAGTCGGTTATGTTATCGGTTGATAACCAAATAGGTTATCGGAGTGACCATGGTCGGATAGGTTATCTATTAGATAACATATTTGTTATCAATAAGATATGTTATCTATAAAATAAAATATTTTTTTTTGCTATATTTGGTTATCGAAACTTAAGATATGTTATCGGGACTAAAATTACGTTATCAATTACGATAACATAAATAGGTAAACAGGATTTGCACTAGAATTTGGTCCATTTTTATTTTGAAACGGATTATCAGAAATAAATGAGATTAGTCTCAGTTTAAAGTTTCATTCACTTTAAATATTTTAGGTGAAAATTTTTCTACATATATGTGTATTAAAAGTTAACCACATTTATGAGAAAAAAATTACTCTTAAAAGTGAATCCATGAGCAAATGAGTGCTCATAAATGAGAAGAAAACTTTTTATGAAATTTTTTTATCTCATTTTTGAGATTTTTTTTATACATGTGGTTAACTTATGATACACATTTATGTAGAAAATTTTCCACCTAAAATATTTACAGTATAGACATTGTCTTTTAAAAAGCCTGATATATTCAGTTTTATTTGAGTTAACTCCTTTGTTAAATTTTTATATGGGCCTTTAATTTTACGAATTTTAATAATAAACATACATGTATATTTGTTAAGTTTATAATGGATAAAAGTTGGATTTTGAATGACGATTTGGTAGTGTTAATCGAAATTTAATTTCTTTTTCATATCGCTAGATACAGTGCTATGATACGATGAATTCACCATATTTTACGTAAAAAACTGAAATCTAAAAATGGCAACTTTTTTTTTCAATTAGATTTTTTTTAAATTTTCAAAATGCGATGTTACTTTTTTTGCAATAGTTTACTATGTAAAAATGCAATTTTTGAAAACGCAATTTAAATAAATAAAGTTTAATAGAAAAAAAAAGTTGCCAAATAGTAATTTTCTGTAAAATATCGGTATTTATGGTAATTTACCGAAAAATTACGTAAAAATTGGTAATTAACAAAATTTCCAAAAATTTTTCGGGGAAAATTTTTAGAAATTTTGCAATCTTAGCCTCTTTATTTACCAAAATAAGTTTCGTAAAATAATTGTTAACAAAAATCTTCATTTTTTAAATTATTTTATCGAAATTTAATTTTGGTTATCGGTCAACTAATTATGTTATCTTTTTAGATAACATATCTTATTGATAACAAATAAGTTATCTAGTAGATAACCTATCCGACCATGGCCACTCCGATAACCTATTTGGTTATCGACCGATAACATAACCGACTAGACCCTTTTTTTTTAATAAAGCTTTTTTCTTTTTAAGTTTAAATCAAAATAGCCCAATAAAATTATATAAGAATTAAAAAAAAATTAGGCCTTATATAATGATCTATACTGAATAAAATTCTTCGAACAAAAATCAAATTTTATGAAAACAAATGGTCCTGTTTATGTCCATATTCAATATAGTAAAATTAGAAAATTTTTTTAAAAAAAAAGAGTTGATTTTGATTGCTATTAGAGATACTTAAGTTGTGCTTTTCAAAAAGTTTCAATCTTCTTTTAATAAAAATTTTAGACAAAAATATTTGGAAAAATTTCAAATTAAACTTGACAGAGATTTTCCCGATTTCAGTGAACTAAACTGGTCACCGAATTTACCAAATTAAAATTTTGTTCTTAACTATTAGCCTCATATTAATGTATTTGGTTTTAATTTTTTTGATTTTATTTAATAAGGGTTTTTTGGCTAATCTGATTCAAACTTTGAAAAAAAAAATGTTTCATTGAAAAAAAAAGTTGCCATATAGTCTTCGTTCACTAATATCGGGTCATCCGACGTGTTTGAAGTATTGTTTATGATAAACATGAGAATCATCAATTGATTCCGAAGAAAAATTTACCTACTATCACGTATATATTTTGAAAATTTAATGCTGCAGTACACTTACCTTTAGCATTGAATTATTAATTTGCTGCAATGGTTAAGATAGTCGGAAAAATGAATCCCCTTTTAAACTTTTTTAATTCTCAAATAAATCACACTTTTACTTTTTCACTCTCTCTATTTTACAGAATTGCCCGAATATCTTTGCCATTGCGGCATTTATTTGATCAATTTAATTGACTATAGTGTGAAAAATATTTTTTTGTTTATATAACTTTTTACAGGTAAAAGGTACAATAGCTTTCTTTGTTTTTTTAATTCATTTTTTTTTTTTGAAAAATTGAACATTGAATTATTATGAATTAGCATTGATTTAATATTGAATTATCATTGAATTATTTTTTAACTAAATCAATAATTCAATAACTCAAGTCGAAACTTCAATCCAGTATGAAAATTATCGTTTTATCGAAAAAAAATTAAATAAGTTAATTGATCTATTAATAAATTAGAAAATTCTTTAAAAAATAAGGAAGATTCATAGAAAATATCGCATTAAATATACATTGGTCATTTTTGACCCATTTTTGCCGAAAACAGTATATTGGGTCAAAAATGACCCAGTTTTGGCATTTAAAGTACTATAAAAAATAAAAAATTTTGTCTTGGGTCAAAAATGACCCATTTTGGCCGACAACAGTAATTTGGGTCATTTTTGACCCAGTTTTGGACGGATGAGGGTTAACTGATGATTCATCAAGATTGACATCATCTAGCTTTGATATCATCTTAATATTTTATCATCTAACAATTGAGGCTCAACAAAGTAAAAACAAATTTTAACTATATGTTACATTTATAATCTTTAATGCTTTAAATCAAGTAACATAACCACTAGACTAAACTGTAAATAATTACATATAGAAGACACGATAACTACTTCTTTTCAAATTTTATCAACAATTTGTTAAAGAATAGCATCTGTATTGATTTTTAATTATTGAAGCATATATTACTGAACAATTTTATCATGTATCTTGATAAATTTTGAAATTTTCATTTTAAACTTTCTAAATAAATGAGTTCACGACTGGGCTTGACAGTTTGTCGTTCAATTAAATTCAAATATATAGCAATTTCCCTATACTATAAAAAAAATATAGAACCAGTACAACATTTGAAAGATACGAAGAAGAATCGATAAAGATTAAGAATCCAAAACTCCCAGATGATATTAGAAAGTTAACAGCATTTTTTTAGGAATAGTAAAATATGAAAAAGACATATGTGCAAAGCCTTTTTTAACAAATTTTAAAACAATAGATAATGCAAAATTTTCATTATCTATTGTTAACCCAAAAATTATTTTTGAGTAATTTTCGTCATCTTTATGGTAAAATTGTTACATAATTAATGTCTTGTTATTTTCTGTAATATTCGTATTTAATACTATTCGATTTTCTACCACATTAAAAAGCTCTTGGAGTTTTCTCTCAAAGAAATTTTATTTGATCTACTAGATTTTATTTTGATTGATATTCATAAGGAACCCACTAGAGTTATATAAAAAAGACGGTGAATTAATCACTGAAGCGCTTTGGTCTTTTCAACTAGAAGGAAAACTATTTGATTTCAAAATTAGGTCATAATGATTACTAGATTGATTAGAACCTCTAGATTTATTAAAAACCATATTTTAAATGTAGAAATTAAAAATAAATTTTCTTAATTTCCGAGTTATATTTAAAATCAAAATAGCAGTTAAGCAGCTAATTAAAAAAAAAGAAAACTAATTTCTCAAAAAAAAAATGTTTAGGTAGAAGCTTTTAAAGATTTAAATAAGAGTTAGATGATTTCTTTATTAAAAAGACAAAGATTAGCAGCTTTGTCTTGTTTTTAATTTATAATAATAAATTTTTAACTTTAAAATATAAAAATTTACTAATATAAATACTAAATTAATTTTATTTACAAAATTTTGTAGAAATTTTTAGCAGCACGGATCACAGCATTTTTTTCTGCAGCAAGATCTTTTGTAAGTTGGCTGACATACAGGAGTGCATGACGGTGAACAAAATGAAGTGTACATTGGTGTACACACAGGGGCACATACAGATTGACAAGATGATGAACAACATGATGAAGATTTTCTACAGCATGGTTGACAACATGGATCACAACCGTAACCATAATTTTGATAATTTGAACTACCAGTTGAACCCATTCTTCAATTCTGAAATTTTCTTTGGGTCTTATTCTTATTTAATTTGTATTGATTTGAAAAATAAAAGAAAAATTAGGCTTTATTTATATAGATAACTAACCTGAATTGCGATAAATGTTTTTAGAAGTTCTCGAGCTCAATGTTTGCATTGTATAATGATTTTTTCCAAACATCATTTTTTTATTCTGATAGTTAGTTTATTTTTTTGGTTATCATTCATTCAATTTTTGTAAATATTTGAGTTGATACAAAATTATTTTTTGACACTTAATATAATTGATGCAAAAATTATTAGAAATTTCTCTCTTTATCACAATTTAATGAAATTGATATATTTAAGATTTTTTGTAATAAAATCTGAATTAATTAAGCTTCTTATTGAAATAAAAACTAAAAATATTAAAAGTTACTCTCGAATATTTTTACTCTTTACAAAACGTAATAAAACGCTCCCCTTTTGTGACACTTTGGTTAAGAGATGTAAAATTTCAACAACAATTTACGATAAAAAGACCTTTACAGGAGTATACCTAAATTGGACTAGTCTTACAGCTAGGAAATATAAGAAAGATTTCGTGTTTTTAAATAAAATTGAGGCTATTTATGGTGAAGAGAATGATACTATTTCTGAAAAGCAGAAATTAAAAACAATCCTTTAAAGAATCAGTACCCCAGTCTACTAAAAAATTGATGTAATGTAAATGTTAAAGCTGAGCGTGACTTTATGTTGAATTCTCTATAAAGTTAGTGTCACATTAGCGAAAAAAATAGTTTAACATCGGTGTTGCATTAGTGTATTTAACTTTATCTACATTAGTTACATAATTTCAGAAATAATAAAATCTTATTCTCATACACCGTAATTAATTTGATTTTCTTGATTAAATTTTTTATTTTTTTTAATCAAGTTTACCTGTCAGGTAAACCTAAACGATCAAAAATCTTCGATCAATTGATTTAATCACCAGGTAATCGTATATTGATTACCTAGGAGCCAGTTAATCCAGCTCAAAGATTTTTGTAAAAAATCTTTACATTTCAGATTTTTTACAAGATCTGAAAAATAATTAAAATTTCAATCTTATTTATACT
>NTPY01000066.1:213915-238591 GCA_002922825.1 Brachionus calyciflorus
ACAAGAACAAGTTAAATGATTGGTTATTAGAACAAGAACCGTATACAATTCATAGACCATTAAGAAAGAAGTTTGAACGTGAAAAAGTTATTTCAAATGGAATCGATGATTTGTGGCAAGCTGATCTAGTTGATGTCTCAAATATCTCTACAGAAAATAAGGGTTACAAGTTTTTAATTACTGTAATTGATGTCTTTAGCAAATTTGCATGGGTTAAACCATTAAAAAACAAAACTTCTGAATCAATTCTTCAAGCGTTAACAGAAATATTTAAATCTCGAAAGCCAGATAAACTTCAAACAGACAAAGGCCGTGAATTTCTAAATAAACCTGTTCAAGATTATTTAATGAAAATAAATGTCACTTTTATACAACAAATTCTGAACTCAAAGCTTCTGTTGTTGAAAGATTTAATCGAACTTTGAAAGAAAAAATGTGGCGCTATTTTACTTACAAAAATAATCATGACTACAGTAAAATTCTCGATAATCTTGTTGATTCAAATAACAACACGTTTCATAGAACAATAAAGACTACACCTAGTAATGTTTCATCAAAAAATGAAGAAAAAATTTTCAAAAATATTTACGGATATGATAAAAACACAGGCGATGATTCGTTTCTAACATTAAATTTTAAAATTGAAGATAAAGTCAGAATATCAAAGAATAAAGGTTTGTTTCAAAAAGGATATACTCCTAATTGGATTCGCGAAATATTTGTTATAGATAAAATTGTCTATTCAAAACCACCAACATATATAATTAAAGATTTAAATAATGAGACAATAGAAGGTAGATTTTATGAGCAAGAACTTCAGAAAATAAATAAAAAAGAAGAAATATATCAAATAGATAAAATTTTAAGGAAGAGAAAGAAAAATAATAGAATAGAATATTTTGTTATTTGGCTTGGTTATCCGAAATAATTTAATAGCTGGGTTAAAAAAGAAGATTTAATACAAAAATGAGTTTTTATGTTACATTGCCTAGTAATAGTTCAATGGACCTCTATCCAGAAAATACAATGACTGATTTCACTGTATTACTTAAAGAACCAATACGTCTTGAAGTTCAATATGAAGTTGCTCTAGTTGAGTTGACTTACAAACATTCATGGAGTCTTGAAGTTGGTCATCTGTTCATACAACCATTGAATAGTCCAAATTACGATGTATTTAAATTAGTCTATCATGATGGTGAAAATATTAAATCGTTCACAAGTAGACAAAATGAAGAAATTTGGAAATATTATATAAACAAAAAATACGATAGACGTTTAGAATTGGGAAAATCTAATAAAGAAATTCCTCAAAATATTAAAATCCCTAAAAACCCTTTTACAAGTAATCTAAGAGATGAAGATGTTGTTGACGAAATTAAGTCTTCTGATTATTTTAGAGCGATTCCATCCTTTTCTTCAGACCCGTATAGGTTTATTATGTATACACGTGAATATCGCATACGATTTGATGGGGACATTATGAGAATTTTTAATCTAGAATCTAAGTGGTATGAAGTGACAGGTGATAAAAGATATCTAGAGTCTGGAATAATAAATGACCCCTCACCAAATATAATAAACTCTCTTTTTTTATACTGTGATATAATTGACTATCAATATGTCGGAGATGCCTACGTACCATTGCTAAGAAGTGTCGTTGTAGATAATAGCTACTTAAAAACTGCATGGGTAAATTATGACAATCCTCATTACCTATCTGTAAACAAATATAATATCAATAGAATAAAAGTTGAAATAAGAGATGATACAGGGAAAAAAATTCGTTTTGAAAACGGACGTGTTATAGTTAAGCTTCATTTCAGACCAAAACAAGTATAAATACAAGATCATAAATTCAAAATTCCTCATCAGTTCCTGATTTTTACAAAAATTTTCAAAAAACTAAAACTAAAATTAAAAAAACTATGGATTTCTATATCACTCTTACTAGTGGTCCAACTAAACATCAACCGGATTATGAGACTACGTGGTGCGAATATAGACCTCAAAAAGCCATTGAGTTGGTCGGAGAATACGAGGTTGCACTGGTCCAGTCTATTTTCAAGAACGTTCAGTCCAATTGTATTGCAACTATCAATATTTTTCCTCCTAGTCAAAATATGGACATGTTCTCTCTTAAAATTAATGCTAATGATAGTGAATCAGTTGAGACTATTATTAAAAATGCTAACAATAAACTTATGGAGTGGGCATCTTCACAATTAGGATCTAACCGAAAAATTGTCTTTAATGAAGATAATTTAGAGTTTTCTCTAGATTTACCTGAAGGATGGGCTTATTATGTTATGGATGTTGACAAAAATCATATTGATGAATCATATGAGAAAGCCAATAAAACCTTTTTAAATTCAAAGAACATAAATTAAATCATCTTAGACATTTTTATGTAAAGTCAAGCTTAGTTGAAACCGAAGAATTGGGATCTAGAGAATCACCGTTACTTGCAAGTGTTTACATTAAGCATTTGATTTCTAATGTAAACAAAGCAGATATAAATGTACCTCAATATGTAAAAGTACAAAATCAAACAATAAAAAACTTTAACATCGAATACACTGCAGATTTAGAAGATCAGACTTTGTTAAAAGGAAATATTATTTCAACTCTTCACTTTAGAAAATTAAATGGATTTTAGAGAATATTATTTAAAACAAGCTGGAAGTGGACTACCTTACTTTCAAGGTTCATTATATCAAAAAGGATATGGTCTAGGTGGTATTTTTAGAAGAATTTTCAAATATATTATGCCAATTGTAAGAGAAAATGCTCTCCCTGATGTAAAAACAGTAGGTAAAGAATTACTAAAATCTGCCGCAAATGTTGTAAACGACTCATTATCTGGAGAAGATTTAAAATCAAGTGCAAAAAAAAGACTTAGTGAAAGCATTAAAAATATATCAGATAGATTTAATCCTATCGAGGGTGAAGGATTAGCTCTGCGTTCAAATATGACTATAAATAGTAGAAAAAGAAAATTAAAAACAAAAAAGAAAAAATTTAAAAAAAGAATTTTAGACATTTTTGATAAGAAAAAATGAAACTTTTTACAGATTCAAATGAATGTGCCAAGTCTGAATTAGATTTGTTTATGACACCTAGTACAAACACAAGTATAGTTAGCGGTGGCTGGTTTGAGATTAACGTTGGTACGAAAAGCTCAGATAAATCCCTCAGTAATGTTGGGCAATGCATTAGCTTTAGAAAAGACAACGGCAAAATATCCAATTAAAAGAGTTGTAGTAAAACAACATACAATTGGTAAAGGAGTATCAAGTAAAGTAATTACGAATATTAGTTCTACATCATTGTCATCAAGAGTTGTCATTGGTTTTGTCAAAAAAAGTGCTTATGATGGTGTTCTTGATCAAAATCCCTTTAACTTTGGTCATTTTAACCTTACAAAATTGAATCTAATGGTTGATGGACAGTCATCTCCATATTATAAGCCTTTAGAATTCAACTTTGCTTATTATTGTTTGTTGTTTTTAATTCTTAGATGTAATGGATATTCAATGTTTTAGATCTATCATCAAATAACCATGCGGTTTTGATGCTGCATCTTCAAAAGCCTCCATAAAAAATTTGAATTTGTTTGGAAACATCTGCCTTGCCAATGTGCCTATTTGTAATCTGTCTCTTGGATTATTAAATAAAATCAAATAATGACTGTTTAAATTCAATGTTCTTGTGAATTTCCCTTTAGAGAAGATATTTTGTGTAATAAAAAATACACTGATGTTTTTGTGATGAGAATCTATTGTGAATAATTTTTGAATAGATGGATCTTCTTCACATTCTTTCATTAAATCATCCAAAATAATTAGATTATGTTCTGACGTATCTAATTCATCAATATCTGGAAGAGTAACAATAAATAATATTTTTGGGTGGGGTATCAAATAGATCGGCATTGTAGACCGTACTCTTTTAAGTAGCCAGGTCTTACCTGACTGAGTTTGACCAGCTATAGTACATGTAAAGCGGTGTTTAAAAATAAAAGGATCGACAAACCAATTCATTTTTTAAAAATTTTTAATTAAATTAAAAGTTTATCAATTAAAGGTACATATATTTTAAAAATTTTCCACATGGATTTTGTAATAATTAACTTTTTTGATCTGTTTAAACACAAACTTAAAACATAATCTTTGTATGAACGTGACTTATACAATCTTACACTCTTTGTTTTTGATAAAAAAAAGTGAAATCAAAATTATCTCCAGTTTGTGTTGATGTGGTTTTTTTCTTAAATCTCATTTCTATCATTGCTTGTGCCATTTTATTCTTTCATTTGATTTGTTTCATAAAAAGAATCAAAATCGTCATCCAAATTATACTTTGTTTTAACCCTCTCAATAGCTTTTTTCAATGCTAAATTGTAATGGAATGGGTTTAAGCAAGAATGACCGTGTTGAGCACCGTAATTGTATGTACAACCTTCACAACCTGTAGTTGATATTTCCAATGCCAAATCAAAAATTTCCCAATAAATTATTTCTTTAATTTCTTTATATGAAGACATTTTTACGATATATGATCAATTTTTAGATTCTATTTATAGAGCTAAGATATTCAAAATGTCAAAATAAAAATCTGCTTTTTTTTTAGACTATAAAAATCAATACAAAAACATCAAAAGATTAATTCTCTGAATTTAGATTAAAAAAATCAATAATGTGAAAAAAGTCATATGTTTTTTTAATTTTTATTTTAAAACTAAAAAATCAATACTACACATTAATAAAATCAATAAAAAAAAACATCATAAATAAAACATTAGTAAAAAATCAATAACCATAAGGTAAAGTATACAAAATGGATAATGGGAAAACAAGTTGTACTGTGAAAGGAATAACGCTTAATCATATTTCATCTTTAGTTGTAAATTTTGACTCAATTAGATACATCGTTTTGTATGATGGTGAGAAAAGATTGCAAGTTGAACAGCTGAAATTTTCTAGAGACAAGACTAATTGGTTTATCAAGACAGATATAGTATCAAAGATGTATGGATTTGTTTATGATAAGCGTATTTTGTTAGATTCTTTGTATACTTTACCAATATTGAATGTAAAAATGATAAGTGTCTTAGAATTCACAGTGAGCGGTTCTGCAAGGAGGTTAAAATTTGTAAGATTTGCAACTTTTATAAAAACAAAAATCATGTCTGCGGTGAAAATGAAAGATGGTGCAAAAATTGCAGCAAATCAGTGGATGAAGATCATAGATGCTTCATCAAAAAAGATAAAGAAAAAAAAATTGATAAGGATTTTGGTGGATTTATCTTTTTCGACTATGAAGCATACACATTCAAGGGTGTATATGTTCCCAATTTGGTAATGGCAAAAAATATTTGTGTCAATTGTATTGATGCTGAAAATGAGTGTGAATATTGCCAACAAAAGTACACATTTTATGATAACGATGTGTTCTGTCACTGGTTATTAAAACATAAAAATTTTATTGCCATTGCTCACAACCTTAAGGGATACGATGGTGTTTTCATATTAAAATATATATTGTCATCGTTCTTACCAAATGACTCAATGCCAAGTGTGTTGGTAAATGGCACAAAAATTTTAAGTATAAAATTTAGAAAGCTGAAAATAATTGATTCCTATTCTTTTTTATCAATGCCATTGTCCGATTTTTCAAGCACATTCAACTTAAAAGAAAGCAAAGGACATTTCCACATCTTTTCAATCTGCCCGAAAATCAAAATTATAATTAATAGTCTTTGTGTCGTAAGTGGACTTGTTTTTCCACTTACGACACGGTGGAAAAACAAGTTTTCCATTTATACGAGATGGTAAAACTGGGAAATAAAGCTCCCGTGGTGGTAAAACTTTACATTTTATCATACCAAAATATTTTCTTACATCATCAAAGTTTTCAGTTACGAGTATTGGATGAGCAATAGGATAATTGCAATATTTCTGTACAAAAGGATACAGAGAAGTAATGTCATCATATCCAATTTCTTCATTTTCAGAACACATATGGTGAAGTTTTATTCCATTGGTTCTTCCTCCAAAAAGAGCATCACGTGGGTTTATTGGCTCCCGGATTTTACATTGCTTTACAAAATTACTAACTTCATGATCATTTTTTACACTGCGATCCCAGTCACATTCCCATATTTCTACCAATTTGGCACCATTTATCATTTTTCGTATATTTCTAATCCTTTGAGAGTGCTTTTCAAAAGTTGTCCCCATTAATTCTTGCTTAAAGCTATTAAATGTTTCCGCTTTATAACACTTTTATAAACATCCATGGAATTCATAATAGGTATTGGACGCCTGGTGGTATCCATCTATACGATATTTTCCAACTTGAATCTCTCCACCGTTCTTGCTATGTTGAATGCGAATGTTTTTCTTTTCAGACAAGTATTTTAGCCAGAGTTGACATTTGATGGAAGTCTTGTGTTCAGGATGGTAACCATTTTCTGGAATAATACAAATTGTCTCTGGTTTCATAATTTTTGACCGAAATATGTGGTGACATAAAGATGCAATTGTGATGGAACTAAGAAACGGATCGATTCCGTAGTCGTTCTCATTGAGCTTGGTACGTTCCATAATAATTTTCCTAAACGCCATACAACCCTCTGCAAGTAAGACAACATCACTCCAACAATAATCTAGAAATTGTTGCTTAAAATCAAAAGTCTCATGCTTTACCGAATCATACCAATTATCGAATTCAGCTTTCTTTTTGCTTCCAAAAAATTCTGATCCATAAAACTTTCTGTCTGGATACGGACCAATATAATTTTGATTTTCGGGCAGATTGAAAAGATGTGGAAATGTCCTTTGCTTTCTTTTAAGTTGAATGTGCTTGAAAAATCGGACAATGGCATTGATAAAAAAGAATAGGAATCAATTATTTTCAGCTTTCTAAATTTTATACTTAAAATTTTTGTGCCATTTACCAACACACTTGGCATTGAGTCATTTGGTAAGAACGATGACAATATATATTTTAATATGAAAACACCATCGTATCCCTTAAGGTTGTGAGCAATGGCAATAAAATTTTTATGTTTTAATAACCAGTGACAGAACACATCGTTATCATAAAATGTGTACTTTTGTTGGCAATATTCACACTCATTTTCAGCATCAATACAATTGACACAAATATTTTTTGCCATTACCAAATTGGGAACATGAACACCCTTGAATGTGTATGCTTCATAGTCGAAAAAGATAAATCCACCAAAATCCTTATCAATTTTTTTTTCTTTATCTTTTTTGATGAAGCATCTATGATCTTCATCCACTGATTTGCTGCAATTTTTGCACCATCTTTCATTTTCACCGCAGACATGATTTTTGTTTTTATAAAAGTTGCAAATCTTACAAATTTTAACCTCCTTGCAGAACCGCTCACTGTGAATTCTAAGACACTTATCATTTTTACATTCAATATTGCAATACGCACAAGATTGAACTAAAGATTCATTGCAACTAATTCTATTGCAACTTTCATCACACTTGTGACAATCTAAATTATTCTATGCGACTTTGCAGAAATCACAGTAATACGATCTATTGTATTACAGTAATAAATCTTTTCATGAATGAAATTACCTTATAGTGTGTACCAGTATAACACAAATATATGTATTTTATGTTTTTTGGTCCGATATAAATGGGTTTTTTATCAATTTTACCATCACAGTTGATAATTGTTATCTGGTAGTCACACAAGAAATTTTCTATCCGTTTAATTTCTGGTATACCACATGGAGCATTTGGTAAATTTAACTTTTTTACCACTTTTGTCACATATTGCTCGAGTATTTTGCTATAAGGTTTGGCAAATTCACTTTTTATCTCATGATTATCAGCGTAAGCTTTACCGATAATAATTGCTCGCAACGCGCATAAATTATCATTATTAAAAACAGGTATTATAAAACGCTTAATTTTCACAGAATTTTTGAAATTCATTTGTTGTATCACTTTGTACTTTAACACAATTTTTTTTCTTGGTATATGGTGTTTGCCTCTTTTTTAAATTTATCATTTTTCGTCCAGAACCAGATGGGAGCCAAGCAATAATCACATGTGCAATTAGATTATTATTCTCATTAATTTGTACCTCTTTGTGAGATTGAGCTACGCGTTCAAAGCTATCGAGCAAAACTTGTGAAGTTAAATCAGTCTTTTTTAAAAATGGGATGCTAATTGGACGTTCTAGTGTATCATGGTACAAGACAATCCTAATTTTATCATGTGTACCCATTTGAGAAAAAAATTGTTCTGTTAAATTTTCAAATGCTAATTTTATATCTTCGATAACAGCACCAAAACTAGACAAATTTTGGCTAAAACCTATTTTATATGTGACTAATGTACAATTAAACTTGTGGTTATGTGTACTTTTGGTTTGAGTAATATAGTGATTCAAATTTTCACCGATTTGAATAGATGTTTGTGGAACAGAATTAAGATTAAAATTAACATTATTATCGTGAAAATCATTCATATTCTCATTATCAATTTGTTCAAAAATTTGTGGAAACTCGGACATTAGCTGATCAACAGCTTCATTTAGAATATTCATTTTTGAGTTAATCTAGAAATTAAATATTAAAACATTTAAAATTGATTTAAAATTAATTTTTTCCTATTATTTTTTTGTTGAAAATGATTACCTAAATTAAAAAATAATCATCTTTCGTTTTTTTTTGAAATTTTTTTTTAAATAAAAAATTAAAAAATGTAGAAATATCTTCTTTTTTATTTTAAAAATTAAATAAAGTTGAGAATAATTTCTTATTTTTAAAGATTTTGATAAAAATAAAACAAATTTTTTTTTGTTTCCTTATTTTATTTATTTCACCAGAAAATTGATACTATTTTCATTAATTTATTTAGACTAAAAATAAAGAAAGTTCATTTAGATTGAAAAGTATACACCTTGATTAAGTAATTACATTAAAAAATTCACTTAAGTTAGTGACGAATACATGTTTAATACAATTTACACCCAAAGATTTAATGTAACTTCTGCTTTTTTTCTAAAAATGGAAAAATTCTTTTAAATTGAGTTTCAAAAATTGGTTTATTTAAGTCAACTTCTTGTTATTTTTGTTATTTAAATAATAAATAAATTCTATTTTAAATTTTTTAAATTAAATTTAAAAAGCTATATTTTTACAAAATAAATTCTTATAAATTATGTTTTAAAACGACATGATTAAAGAGTATTTATGGCGTAACGCTTGGTTTCGGGTTTCCAAGCCAAGTCGTAGTCTAACAGTCGAGTTCGTAGTCATTAAGTATCTCGGATGAGTGACTCTGTCTATCGACTCAACGTCCCCTAGTTTTTTCATTAATTAAAAATTTTTTTGTATTCTTTCTAGAAATGAAAGGTATTTTGAGTTATTTGTCTCTAACTGTGACTCAGAAAAGGAAAGAAATTTTTGCAAAAAAAAATTTATTTACTTTAAATATTCTATTACAATTTACTCTTTAGGTCAAAATTAGAAAATATGATAATGTTAGCATGTTTAATCAATTAGTTTCGATATAAATTCTACGATAAAGAGATTCTAAACAAGTAGATAAAATTGTCTAGTTATTTTTATAGATTGATAATTTGATTTTAATCGAAATATTTTTATGATGCTGGGTTTTGTTGATTCGAGTAGCAGATTCATCTTTTTTTTTTCAAATTGAAAATTCAGTTAAAAATTAAATAAAAATAATATTTTTTTTATATTTTATTCTTTTTTAACTTTATTATATGATGTGTAGAATTTTTGAAAAATTATTTTTCTTTGAAATAATTGAATGAAGATTTTATTAAAAACATTTTTAGAAATTGACAAGTACTTAAATTCTAAGAAAAAAAAATGGATTTTTTTTTGTTTTGTCTATTTAAGAAAATGGTAAAAAGGATGTAATGCCTAAAATGTAATATATATCAGTAGTAATACCTGGCAATATTTTTCAGCATCTATTATTGGCTGATTTTCGTCTAAACTCCAGATTATCGATTTTCTTTGAATTCCTATTGGTTGCACATAAATTATCGATTATTTCGGACTAAATAACCATGTCACCATTCGATGACCCCCTCTTCGACGAGGGGGACCCTACATTAATTATCAGCCAATAATAGATGATGAAAAAATTATAATTAGTTTTACCAATTAGTTAACAGATGGTGTTTTTTCAACCAGAAAGGATTAATTTCTTAAAAAAACAAAAAATTAATCCGATTAAGTCTTTTTTTATGATAAGATATTTTAAATCACCGCATGATAACTTAATCTAGTTATTATAACTCATCCATAAAAATTCTTTAATGACTAACTTTCGGATTAAAATTTTTTTTGACTTATCGAAATTCTAAGACAGATAATCCAAATCCTCTATTCCTGAAGCATCAATATTTTTTAAATTTAACGAATTTTATTTTTTTTTCTTCTATAAAAATAACTGTTTTTTTTATTATCTAAAATTTTAAATAAAAAATTTACGATAAAACTTTAAAAAATGAATCACAAATGTGTTTTTTGTTCATTTATGCTTTTTCCTTGTGATTGTCCAAGTTGTAAAAACGGAAAAAATTTGCAACAATGTTTGAAATGTTTCCTTAGAGATGCTGAAAGAAAAAAAATTATCAAGAGTAAAAATTTCTTTTCATTTTTAAAATTAATATTTTATTTAATTTTTTATTTTTAAAGATGTGGATAAAATAGTATTTGATTTGGCAGTTCTTAATAGTAACGAACAAATAGACTCAAATGAAAGACTCATTAATATTTATACTGTCTTAGATTTAAATCAAGTGAAAATCGAACAACTAAGTGAAATAACAATTGAAAAAACTCGCTTTATTGAGAATATTTATCTAAACCAAGAAAGAGAAAGTTTTTTGCAAGATGATGTCTATGAATATTATCCTGGTAATCAATTTGAACAAGATAGAGGAAGTGTATACCAAGACGATGTCTATGAATATTTTCCTGGTAATCAATTAGAACAAGAAAGAGGAAGTGTATACCAAGACGATGTCTATGAATATTTTCCTAGTAATCAATTAAAACAAGAAAGAGAAACTTCATCCCAAGACGATGTCTACGAATATTTTCCTAGTAATCAACTAGAACAAGAAAGAGAGACTTCATCCCTAGACGATGTCTATGAATATTATCCTGGAAATCAATTGGCAAGGTTTTAATTTTGATTAGTTTTAGTCAAAAAAATGTACAATTAGAATAAAATTCAATTATTTAGAATGTTTTTATTTTGTAGTTGTTTTTAGTTTTTTTTTTTAGTTCTAGTTAGTTTTATTTTATTAAAAATAAACTTTTTAAAAAAATTAGGGTTTATTTTTCGCAAAAAAATTCTGTTTATTTATTGAATAGAATTAACCTCAAAATTTGGTTGAAAACTTTAAGGTTTCAAAAAAAGTTCAAGTAAAAAACAACAATTTTATTTTTGTAAAATATCATTTTTTATTTCTTTTTTTTAAACGATGATTCAAACTATTCAAAAGGATTTCATAAATCTTGTAATCTTCTTATTTTAAAAAAAACAACCATATTTAACAATGATACATAAAAAAATAAAAGTTTTTGAGTTAATTTTTTTTAAGAAGCTATTTTTGATTGTAAAAATAAAACTTAAATTGTGCTTTTCAAAATGTTTTAATATTCTTTTATTAAAATTTTTGATAAAAATATTTGGCATCACATTAAATTGAAGGTCACACATATTTTTTTAATTTCAATTGTCATAAAAAAAAATCTGGTCAGTGGGTGTATTAAATAAATAATTTAGTTTTTAACTAAAAGATTAACCTTAAATTAATGCAATGAGTTTTTTTTAATTTTTAAGATTTTATTTACTAAGAGTTGTTTTTCTAATGTAATTCCAACAAATAACGTTTCGTTAAAAAAAGTGATTTTAAACAAATTTATTTTTTATTTTTTAATTCAGTTTTATTTCAGTTATTTTAACAAATTTATTATCTATTTTTGAAAAATAAAAACAAATTGTATTTAAAAAATTGATTTTTTTCAATTTATTAAAAATACTAGTTAGAACTTTTTGAAATGAGATTCATATTTATTCATAAAAAAATTGAAATACATGATTTAAAAAAATTTTAGATTTTATTTACAAAATGAATATTTTTAATTTAGCTGTAGAAGAATTAATGTCTGAATATCCAGACATTTTTGATCAAATTAATAATGAGCAACCTAATTTGAATAATGAATTGGTTTTAAATTTGACTGAAAATGAACAAAATGGTGATAGAGTTCAACACGGTGGAAATTTTAATCATTTTATATCACGAACTAGCAGCTCACATAATAATAAGTTCAACTCAACCCTAACTACTTATAAAATAGGGTTTAGTCAAAATTTAGAGAGTTTTAGTGCGGCTTCAGAGCAAATAAAAACAGTCTTTGAGAATTTAACAAATGAATTTTGTTCACAAATGGGTCTGCATGACAAAATTAGAATTGTTTTTTATCATGATTCGCTTGAGAGGCCAATCAGTATTCCATTTTTGAAACGATCACAAGTCACAGCTCAAACTCTTATTGACAGCTTTGAACGCGTGGCTCAGTCATACAAGGATGTAAAACTAAATGAAAACAATGCTCTTACTGCTCACGTTATTATTGCTCGTCTTCCATCTGGTTCTGGGCGAAAAATACTAAATCTGAAAAAAAAACAAACGCCATACACAAAGAAAAAAGATCAAGTAAAAAAAGCACAAGAAAACTCATTTCAAAATTATTGTGAGAACCAGTCATGCATTATTCCTGTTTATAATAACGATAATTTATGTGCAGTTAGAGCAATAATTATCGGTAAAGCATATGCTGACAACAACCCGATCAAGACCGAATTGGCAAAACCATATAGTAAACAGCTTGATCAGCAATTAATAAGGGTTGTTAAAGACCTTTTTTTATCAAATCAACCATATGGATTAGAAGAAATTAAGAGAATAGAAGCGTATTTATCAAATTACAATTATAAACTGTGACGGTAAATTAGACAAAAAACCAATATACATTGGTCCAAAAAACATTAAACACATTTATCTTTGTTATACTGGTACGCATTACAATGTAATTTCTTCTATGAAACGTTTCTATAATCGTTCCTACTGATTTTTGTAAAATTGCATACAACAATTTAGAAGATCATTTTTGTATCAAATGCTATACAAGTTGTAATCGGACAAATTGTAATCAATCAGTTGTTCAACGATGTTTAATCTGCAAAAAAGACTGTAATTCTGAAAAATGTCTAACAATTCATAACGAGAGGTTTTGTAAAGAAGTAAAAAATTGTAAAAATTGTAATTTTTATAAAAACAAAAAACATGTTTGTAAAGAAGATGAGAGGTGGTGTAAAAATTGTAGTAAATCAGTCGATGAAACACACAGATGCTATATTAAAAAAGATAAAGAGAAGATAACTGATAAAGATTTTGGAGGCTTTATTTTTTTCGATTATGAAGCCTATCAAATCAATGGTGTTCATGTTCCAAATTTAGTAATGGCGAAAAAAATTTGTGTAAAATGCATCGATGCTCAAGTTGAATGTGAATATTGTCAACAAAAAATCTTTTTTTATGATAATGCTATTTTTTGCCACTGGTTGTTTAAACATGAAAACTTTATTGCAATAGCTCACAATCTCAAAGGATATGATGGTGTTTTTATTCTCAAGTATATTTTGACCTCATTTTTACCAAAAGATTCGATGCCAAGTGTGATTGTCAATGGGACCAAGATACTCAGTATAAAATTTAGAAAAATCAAGTTAATTGACTCCCATTCGTTTTTATCCATGCCATTAGCAGACTTTTCAAATACATTTAATCTAAAAGAAACAAAAGGTCATTTTCCACATCTTTTTAACTTGCCAGAAAACCAAAATTATATTGGTATTTATCCGGACAAAAAGTATTACGGATCTGAATTTTTTGGAAGTAAAAAGAAGACTGAATTTGATAAATGGTACGATTCGGTTAAGCATGAAACATTCGATTTTAAGAAGCAATTTCTTGATTATTGTTGGAGTGATGTCATTCTATTGGCTGAAGGTTGCATGGCTTTCAGAAAAATTATAATGGAAAGAACTAAACTCTCTCCAACCGATTATGGAATCGATCCATTTTTGACTTCAATTACAATTGCATCACTTTGTCACCACATTTTTCGTTCAAAAATTATGAAAGAAGAAACAATTGGTATAATTCCAGAGAATGGTTTTCATCCTGAACATAAAACATCTATAAAGTGTCAACTATGGTTAAAATTTTTGTCAGAAAAAAAACAATATTCGAATTCAGCATAGCAAGAACGGTGAAGAAATTCAGGTGGGTAGATATCGTATTGATGGATATAATGAATGTTCAAACACTTATTACGAATTTCACGGATGTTTGTTTCACGGTTGTCCAAAGTGTTTCAAGCCGGATACATTTAATAGTTTCAAGCAAGAACTAATAAGTACGACTTATGAAAAACATCTCAAATGTATTATAGAAATAAAAAAGATAATAAATGATGCTAATTTAATTGAAATTTGGGAATGTGATTGGGATAAAAGAGTAAAAAATGATCCTGAACTTGGAATATATGTAAATCAATGTAAAATTCAAGAACCAATAAACCCACGTGATGCGTTGTTTGGTGGTCGAACAAACGGTGTTAAACTTCATCATAAATGTACGGGTAACGAAGAAATAGGTTATGACGACATTACTTCATTGTATCCTTTCGTTCAAAAATATTGTAATTATCCAATCGGTCATCCAGAATTACAAACAGAGAATTTCGGTGATGTGTTTAAATCGTTTGGATTTATAAAGTGTAAAATCTTACCGCCACGTGAGCTCTATTTTCCCGTTCTTCCCTCACGTATTAACAACAAACTCGTTTTTCCACTTTGTCGTACATGTGCAGAACAACAACAAAATAGATGTACTCACTCAGTTGAAGAAAAATGTTTGGAAGGTACATGGGTAACTTTAGAAGTTCAAGAAGCATTACGTCAAGGATATCAAAAAGTTGAAATTTATGAAGTATGGAATTGGGAAAAAAATGGGTTTGTTATTTGGAGTCTATGTTGACATGTTTTTAAAAGGTAAACAGGAAGCAGATGGATATCCTGAGAATGCTAAAACCAATGAGGAAAAGGAAAAATATATTAGAAATTATTTCGAAAGGGAAGGCGTTCATTTAGATGTTGATAAAATACAAAAAAAAAAGGTCTAAGATCAGTGATGAAAATGTTGTTGAATTCATTTTGGGGAAGATTCGGTATGAATACAAACAAAACTCAGTACAAAGTTATTTCAGACCCATTAGAATGGTTTGAAATGGTTTCTGATGATCAATTCATTATACACAACGCTGATTTTTCTCATGAAAATTATGTTCAGGTTTTTTATTCGACAAATGTTGAAATGCATGAAGGAAGCTCACAAACAAGTGTTGTTTTAGCTGCTTTTGTAACATGCCATGCAAGGCTTAAACTTTATGAAGAATTAAAAAAGATTGACAAGAGAGTTTTATATTTTGATACAGACTCAATCATGTATGTTAGGTCTTCAGGTCAGTATAGACCACCATTAGGTGATTATCTTGGAGATTTTACTGATGAAATAAAAATGAAAGGTGCATCACATATAGTTAAGTTTATTTCAGCAGGTCCAAAAAATTATGCTTATAAGATGGATAATGGAAAAACAAGTTGTACAGTTAAAGGCTTTACTGTTAATCATATTTCAAGCTTGGTTGTTAATTTTGATTCAATTAGAGATATTGTTTTGAATGTAAAAAAAACTTCAAGTGGAACAACTAAAGTTTACAAGAGACAAAAATAATTGGTTCATCAAGACAGATGTTGTATCAAAGATGTATGGGTTTGTTTACGATAAACGCATTTTGTCAGATTCATTCTATACATTACCTTATGGTTTTTGATTTTTATTAATCTATTTTATTGATTTTGTATTTATAATGTATTTTATTGATTTTTTTATTAATGTGTTTTATTGATTTTTTATTAATGTATTTTATTGATTTTTTAATAATGTATTTTATTGATTTTATAAAATAAAATTTTAAAAACAGATTTCTTTTTTCGCATTATTGACTTTTTTTACTATATAAATAAGATCAAAAATTAGATTAATTAAAAAATGGAAATAATAATTATTAAGGAAAAAGAATTTGAAGAAATAATATATACAGATATTTTGAATTTGGCATATGAAATATCAGTTTCAAGCTGTGAAGGTTGTATACATAATTACGGTGCTCAACACGGACACTCTTGCTTAAATCCATTTAGTTACAATTTAGCATTGGAAAAAGCAATTGAAACTGTTAAAAAAGAATATAATATAGAAAAAAGTTTAGATTATATTTATAAAGAAAATTGCATGAAAGAAAGTTAAAATGGCGCAAGCAATGATAGAAATGAGATTTAAGAAAAAAACCACATCAACACAAACTGGAGATAATTTATATTTTACATTTTTATTATCAAAAACAAAGACTGTGAGAATGTACAAATCACGTTCGTACAAAGATTATGTTTTGAGTTTGAGTTTAAACAGATCAAAAAAGTTAATAATAACAAAATCAATGTGGAAAATTTTTAAAATATATGTACCTTTAATTGATAAACTTTTAATTTAATAAAATTTTTAAAAAATGAATTGGTTTGTTTATCCTTTTATTTTTAAACATCCTTTTACCTGCACTATAGCTGGTCCAACTCAATCTGGTAAGACTTGGCTTCTCAAAAGAGTACTGGTCTACAATGCCGACCTTTTTGATATTCCACCCAAAAATATAATGTATTGTTATTCCGCATGGCAGTCAAGTTTTGATAATTTTAATGAAATCTCTCCAGATGTAAAGTTTCAAAGGAATTCCGGATATAGACGAATTAGATACATCGGAACCAAATCTAATTATACTGGATGATTTAATGAAAGAGTGTGAAGAAGACCCTAATATTCAAAAATTATTCACAATAGATTCGCATCACAAAAACATCAGCGTATTTTTTATTACACAAAATATATTTTCAAAAGAAAAATTTACGAGAACATTAAATTTAAATAGTCATTATTTGATTTTATTTAACAATCCAAGAGACAGACTTCAAATAGGGACATTAGCAAGACAAATTTTTCCTAACAAAGTAAAGTTTTTTATGGAGGCTTTTGAGGATGCAGCTTCTAAACCACATGGTTATTTGATGATAGATCTAAAGCAATCAACAGAGGAGAGAAATAGGATACAGACTGGGATTACATCTGACGATTTAAGGATAATTTATACATCAAAAGATTAAATTTGTTTTTGAAATTTTTTTAAATAAAAAATTAAAAACTAGTTTTTAAATTTTTTATTATCCTATCATTTTTAGTGGAATCATCATAAAAAAAGTTGCAAAACTTTTCCATTGAATATCCATTACATCTAAGAATTAAAAACAACAAACAATAATAACCACAAAAGTCTGAATTGACACTTTGAATTGTCTTTCTATTGTAAATTAAACCATTAGAATATTTCTTTATATAATTATCTAATCCAAAAAATCTGGGTGAATTTCCATAAGAATCAAAAAAATTGCACGTTTTTTGTGCATCGTAATAAATTGCTAACCAGTGCATACCATGATGAGATCGATCAGCAGTGTTCAATATAAAACAGCAAGGATAAAACGTAATGTTTGGAAGTTCATTTCTAGCATAAACTCCAATAAATGATTTGTTTGTTTGTGGGTTACTTTCTAGTATTTTTTCGAGTTGAATTGAATTCATTATATTTTGTAATCATAAGAGACTTCAAATTTATTATTTATTTCTACCAAATTGTCATATTCCAAATAAAATATCACTACAATTGAATCATCTAATGAATCTGCAAATGTTAGTCCAACATCAAGATTACCAGTTCTTATAATATTAAACTGATCACCACTACATAAATCTGGAGTCAAGTCAAAAGCAAATAAACTATATCCTTTTGGGTAATCTTCTCTTGATATATCGTTACCTGTAGCAAATACAGGCTTATCAATATTCTCAAACAATGAATAATATCCACGAATATATTGATTTTTTCCAAAGTTAAATTCCAAAGGTTTATAATATGGAGACGATTGACCATCAACCATTAAATTTAATTTTGTAAGGTTAAAATGGCCAAAGTCAAAGGGATTTTGATCAAGAACACCATCATAAGCACTATTTTTAACAAAACCAATGACAACTCTGGACGGTAATGATGTAGAACTAATGTTGGTAATTACTTTACTTGAGACTCCTTTACCAATTGTATGTTGTTTTACAACAACTCTTTTAATTGGATACTTTGCTGTTGTCTTTTCTAAAGCTAATGCATGCCCCAACATTACTGAAGGATCCAAACGATTTAAACACATCACCGAAATTCTCTGTTTGTAATTCTGGATGACCGATTGGATAATTACAATATTTTTGAACGAAAGGATACAATGAAGTAATGTCGTCATAACCTATTTCTTCGTTACCCGTACATTTATGATGAAGTTTAACACCGTTTGTTCGACCACCAAACAACGCATCACGTGGGTTTATTGGTTCTTGAATTTTACATTGATTTACATATATTCCAAGTTCAGGATCGTTTTTTACTCTTTTATCCCAATCACATTCCCAAATTTCAATTAAATTAGCATCATTTATTATCTTTTTTTATTTCTCTTATACGTTTGAGATGTTTTTCATAAGTCGTACCCATTAGTTCTTGCTTGAAACTATTAAATGTATCCGGCTTGAAACACTTTGGACAACCGTGAAACAAACATCCGTGAAATTCGTAATAAGTGTTTGAACATTCATTATATCCATCAATACGATATCTACCCACCTGAATTTCTCCACCGTTCTTGCTATGCTGAATTCGAATATTGTTTTCTCTGGAATTATACCAATTGTTTCTTCTTTCATAATTTTTGAACGAAAAATGTGGTGACAAAGTGATGCAATTGTAATTGAAGTCAAAAATGGATCGATTCCATAATCGGTTGGAGAGAGTTTAGTTCTTTCCATTATAATTTTTCTGAAAGCCATGCAACCTTCAGCCAATAGAATGACATCACTCCAACAATAATCAAGAAATTGCTTCTTAAAATCGAATGTTTCATGCTTAACCGAATCGTACCATTTATCAAATTCAGTCTTCTTTTTACTTCCAAAAAATTCAGATCCGTAATACTTTTTGTCCGGATAAATACCAATATAATTTTGGTTTTCTGGCAAGTTAAAAAGATGTGGAAAATGACCTTTTGTTTCTTTTAGATTAAATGTATTTGAAAAGTCTGCTAATGGAATGGATAAAAACGAATGGGAGTCAATTAACTTGATTTTTCTAAATTTTATACTGAGTATCTTGGTCCCATTGACAATCACAATTGGCATCGAATCTTTTGGTAAAAATGAAGTCAAAATATACTTGAGAATAAAAACACCGTCATATCCTTTGAGATTGTGAGCTATTGCAATAAAGTTTTCATGTTTAAACAGGAATAATGCATGACTGGTTCTCACAATAATTTTGAAATGATTTTTCTTGTGCTTTTTTTACTTGATCTTTTTTCTTTGTGTATGGCGTTTGTCTTTTTTTCAGATTTAGTATTTTTCGCCCAGAACCAGATGGAAGACGAGCAATAATAACGTGAGCAGTAAGAGCATTGTTTTCATTTAGTTTTACATCCTTGTATGACTGAGCCACGCGTTCAAAGCTGTCAATAAGAGTTTGAGCTGTGACTTGTGATCGTTTCAAAAATGGAATACTGATTGGCCTCTCAAGCGAATCATGATAAAAAACAATTCTAATTTTGTCATGCAGACCCATTTGTGAACAAAATTCATTTGTTAAATTCTCAAAGACTGTTTTTATTTGCTCTGAAGCCGCACTAAAACTCTCTAAATTTTGACTAAACCCTATTTTATAAGTCGTTAGGGTTGAGTTGAACTTATTATTATGTGAGCTGCTAGTTTGTGATATAAAATGATTAAAATTTCCAGCGTGTTGAACTCTATCACCATTTTGTTCATTTTCAGTCAAATTTAAAACCAATTCATTATTCAAATGAGGTTGCTCATTATTAATTTGATCAAAAATGTCTGGATATTCAGACATTAATTCTTCTACAGCTAAATTCAAAATATTCATTTTTTAAATAAAATCTAAAATTTTTTAAATCATGTATTTCAATTTTTTTATGAATAAATATGAATCTCATTTCAAAAAGTTCTAACTAGTATTTTTAATAAATTGAAAAAAATCAATTTTTTAAATACAATTTGTTTTTATTTTTCAAAAATAGATAATAAATTTGTTAAAATAACTGAAATAAAACTGAATTAAAAAATAAAAAATAAATTTGTTTAAAATCACTTTTTTTAACGAAACGTTATTTGTTGGAATTACATTAGAAAAACAACTCTTAGTAAATAAAATCTTAAAAATTAAAAAAAACTCATTGCATTAATTTAAGGTTAATCTTTTAGTTAAAAACTAAATTATTTATTTAATACACCCACTGACCAGATTTTTTTTATGACAATTGAAATTAAAAAAATATGTGTGACCTTCAATTTAATGTGATGCCAAATATTTTTATCAAAAATTTTAATAAAAGAATATTAAAACATTTTGAAAAGCACAACTTAAGTTTTATTTTTACAATCAAAAATAGCTTCTTAAAAAAATTAACTCAAAAACTTTTATTTTTTTATGTATCATTGTTAAATATGGTTGTTTTTTTTAAAATAAGAAGATTACAAGATTTATGAAATCCTTTTGAATGGTTTGAATCATCGTTTAAAAAAAAGAAATAAAAAATGATATTTTACAAAAATAAAATTGTATTCTAAAAGTGTTTTTTACTTGAACTTTTTTTGAAACCTTAAAGTTTTCAACCAAATTTTGAGGTTAATTCTATTCAATAAATAAACAGAATTTTTTTTTTGCGAAAAATAAACCCTATTTTTTTTAAAAAGTTTATTTTTAATAAAATAAAACTAACTAGAACTAAAAAAAAAAAACTAAAAACAACTACAAAATAAAAACATTCTAAATAATTGAATTTTATTCTAATTGTACATTTTTTTGACTAAAACTAATACATCAAAATTAAAACCAGGATAATATTCATAGACATCGTCTAGGGATGAAGTCTATCTTTCTTGTTCTAATTGATTACTAGGAAAATATTCGTAGACATCGTCTTGGGATGAAGTTTCTCTTTCTTGTTCTAATTGATTACTAGGAAAATATTCATAGACATCGTCTTGGTATACACTTCCTCTTTCTTGTTCTAATTGATTACCAGGATAATATTCATAGACATTATCTTGCAAAAAACTTTCTCTTTCTTGGTTTAGATAAATATTCTCCATAAAGCGAATTTTTTCAATTGTTATTTCACTTAGTTGTTCGATTTTCACTTGATTTAAATCTAAGACAGTATAAATATTTATGAGTCTTTCATTTGAGTCTATTTGTTCGTTTCTATTAAGAACTGCCAAATCAAATACTATTTTATCCACATCTTTAAAAATAAAAAATTAAATAAAATATTAATTTTAAAAATGAAAAGAAATTTTTACTCTTGATAATTTTTTTTCTTTCAGCATCTCTAAGGAAACATTTCAAACATTGTTGCAAATTTTTTCCGTTTTTACAACTTGGACAATCACAAGGAAAAAGCATAAATGAACAAAAAACACATTTGTGATTCATTTTTTAGAGTTGTATCGTAAATTTTTTATTTAAAATTTTAGATAATAAAAAAAAACAGTTATTTTTATAGAAGAAAAAAAAAATAAAATTCGTTAAATTTAAAAAATATTGATGCTTCAGGAATAGAGGATTTGGATTATCTGTCTTAGAATTTCGATAAGTCAAAAAAAATTTTAATCCGAAAGTTAGTCATTAAAGAATTTTTATGGATGAGTTATAATAACTAGATTAAGTTATCATGCGGTGATTTAAAATATTTTATCATAAAAAAAGACTTAATCGGATTAATTTTTTGTTTTTTTAAGAAATTAATTTTTTCTGGTTGAAAAAACACCATCTGTTAACTAATTGGTAAAACTAATTATAATTTTTTCATCATCTATTATTGGCTGATAATTAATGTAGGGTCCCCCTCGTCGAAGAGGGGGTCATCGAATGGTAACATGGTTATTTTGTCCGAAATAATCGATAATTTATGTGCAACCAATAGGAATTCAAAGAAAATCGATAATCTGGAGTTTAGACGAAAATCAGCCAATAATAGATGCTGAAAAATATTGCCAGGTATTACTACTCCTATCAAAAGCCTTTTCGAGGTCGAAAAAAATTGCTGCTGTTAGCATTTTGTTGTTAAATCCTTCTGCAATCGATTGGATGATTCTAAGTATATGTTCATGTGTAGATCTTTTTTTCCTAAAACCTGATTGACATTTTGGGAGTATATTATTTGCTTCCATCCACTTTTTGAGCTTTTCATTTATGATCTTTTCAAGAAGTTTGCAAAGGCAACTTAATAGCAAGTTTGGCCTATATGAGTTAGGATCGTCTGGTGGCTTGTCTTTTTTTAAAATCATGATCACCTTCGCTTTTTTCCAATCTTTTGGTATGTAACCAACTTTTACTGAAGTATTGAAAAGTGACTGAAAAGATTTAAGAGTCTTATTTAGAAGATTTTTCAATACTTTGTTTAAAATTCCATCAAGTCCTGATGAATTTTTATTCGTGATATTTTTAATGGCGTTTGCAATTTCATCAGTAGAAATATATTCTTCTGGAGTGAACGCGTAGTTTTGGGTTGTATTTGTATAAGTCGATTTTATTTTGCACAAAAAAAAACTTTTCTAAATTCTCAGCGAATTTTTCTGAAATTTCTTGGGGATAATTGATAATTCTATTGTCTATATTAAGAGAGAAATCTCCTGAATTTTTGGACTTTATGTTCTCGAGTCTATTTATTAATTTCCAGTGGTTTGTATCAGATTGGTTAAAGTTTTCTAATTCTTGAAATTCATTTTTTAGCTTATTTTGTTTAAAATTTTTAAGGGATTTTTTTAATTTATAATTAATTGAGTTTAGAATTTTTTTGTGCTCTGCTAGCTGACTAATTTTAAATATTTTTCTGGCTCGACGTTTTAACTGAATTAGCTCGAGTATTTCATTAGAAACCGGAAGAAACTGCTTATTTAAATTATTAATTTTGAAGTAGATTGTCGATCTAAGTAGAGCCTTTTTAATATTTTCAGTCAGGGTAGCTGCTCCTTTGTCTACTGTGTCTGGTGTAAGATTTTTAAAATCTACTTCTTCCTCGTTGTTTAAAATTTCCTTGAAATAATTCCAATTAATTTTGCTAGCGTTATGAGTCTTAGAGATAGGATTAATATTTTTAAAGCAGGTAATTGTTGGAAAATGGTCACTGATTTCAATATTTAAGACTTTAAAATTTTCGAAGAATTTGAGCATGTCGGATGAACATATTGACAGACCAGTTTATTTCCACTTCGTTTGTACGTCGGGTTCGGATTATTTAAAATAAAAAGATTAAACTTAATTAGCAACTCGTCTAAAATGAGCCCATTTTTGTTATTTGCCTTGCAGTACCAATTTTGATTTAAACAATTAAGGTCTACTAGTACTATTAGATTTTAAGATTTTTGAATGATTTTACAAAAAAATTCATTATTAATTTGACCATTTGGACTGAAATAGACAGAAAAAATCGCTAGTAATTCCTGATTTTGGAGTTCAATTTCAGCGCCTATTATTTCATCTTGAGCATCTTGGAATCCTAAATCGGCCATTTCAATTTTTTTACTAAAAATATTATCACTAATTGCTAATGCAACTCCTTCACCTTTTTTTGTTTTGTTACCTGCGCTAATTAATTTTTTCCAATCGCATCTGAATACTTTAAAATTTTTAATAGAAAAAGAGTCCGTGATTTTTAAGAAAGTTTCGTTAAGACTTAGAATATCACAGTTGTGCTGTGAAATTAAATTTTTGATTTGTGTTTTTTTTATTTGACTGTTTAGTGACTGACAATTATTGTGCAGAATAATAATTTTATTAATTAAAGACATTTTCTGAATCCATAAATCTATGTTTGGGTCGTCTTGATCCAAGTTTTTAAATAGATGGTTACTAATTAAATTACTTACGTCTTGTCCTAAATTTGAGGAGATAATTAGATAATTAGAATTGAAGCTGGGTCTTCGTTTACCGAGGCCGTTATCTTACTGGGATTCTTAAATAGTTCTATTATTAATTTAACTACATTAGTAGTAAAGGGGGGAATTTCGTGCATAATTAATGAGGTGATAAGAACTTCAAGTGTACGATAATGAGTTTCAAGTGTTTACAATAGAGAGATAACGAGATAAAATATTTGTTTCAAGTATCGATATCGATGATTTTAAAGATCAATTGACTTAGATAAAAATATTTAAGCATATAAAATTCTATTTAAAGAGTCATATTTTTTTTAAAATTAGTAAAACATTTAAAATGTATAAAATTACTATTAAAAAATCAAAAGATACTTTTAATGTATCATGTAAG
>NTPY01000066.1:255404-298050 GCA_002922825.1 Brachionus calyciflorus
TAAAATTTATTCATAAAAAATACCGCCTAAAATGCTGATTTGAAATGGCGATTTATTAATTTTTCAATATTTCTGAAAAAATCCCCAAAAATTCTGAAAAAAAAATAAAAATAGTAGTAACGTATTCCGTTGCGACGAAGTGCATGCACTAAAACCCGACTTTTATCCAATTTTTCGTTTGTTCGAAAAAAAATTTGGCCAATCGAAAAATTCGATAAAAGTCGGTATAAAATTAAGAATGTGCAATAAAATTTGTAATAAAGCGTTTTTTTCTAAATCTAAGAATGTCAAAAAATCCTTAAAAATGGTCTTAGAAATTTACCATTTTTTCCTCTAGTAATTTTACGTAATTCGATGAAATTTTCGTAAAAACGCAATATCATAGCAGCACTTTATCTAGTACACATTATTTTTTATTGAACAATACATGTTCGTCTCAAAAGTCGTTTTCGACTATTTGATAAATATTTAAATGAGTTTGAATTGATGATGAATTTTTTTATATTTCTGCGGAAAGCTCGACCATGATAAGCTTAAATATGGATGAAGTAGAAAAAAACAAAAAAATAGTGAATAAAACAAAAATAATGAGAAATAAAACATTATTGATTTGTCCCAAAAATTACAATTTTATAAAAGTCAATAAAACATAAAATGTTTTTGATCCTAAAAATCGACAAAAATTTAAAATTATTGTTTAATTTTAAAAAATTTATATAACTTTATAATATTTAAAACAAAATTTATTTTTAACTTTTAAAAAAGTTAATTTTTTGAATTATTAAATTTTTAAAAAATTTTAAAATTTAAAGTTTTGTCTTTATTATCGAATCATTCCGCGAAAATATCGATTATTTGGGAATTAGGTGACGTGAAAAATGCATTATTTAACTTAGAATATTTTTTTTTTGAAAAAAAAATTTTTTCTCAAATTTTGATGAGTGGCCTATCGTCGAAAAATCATTTTATGTGTTAATTTTTTATTTTCTCTTTTTATATGTTTTTTTCTACCTCATCCCTTAAATATTATATTACAGCTTTTCTATCGAATTAACAGCATAAAAAAAATTTTCAGAAAAAAAAAATTTTCAAAAAAAAAAAATTTTTTTTTTTAGTACGGTTCGGGTACGAGTTCGGGTACGGTACGGGTACGGTCCGGCGTTAATTCGATAGAAAAGCTATACTAAAATTTTTCAAAAGTAAAACACTGAAATAATTTTTATTTAAATTTTTAAGAAACCGAATTTAAACATAATTTTCACTAGAAATTAAGCAAACAAAAAAGAAGTTGAGCTAGAATAAGAAGTTTAAAGTCACTTCCAAATGTGTACAATATCTTTTATATTTTTCTTAAAATTTACATTTAAATTATAAAATAAAAAGATTGAATAGGCATTGGATACAAAATACAAAAATTCAGCAAATTCCTTATAATTCGTACACACTTGACTGTACAAAAAGCATATATTTTGACTATTTTCATCCAAATGCAACTTTTCCATAAAGACATACAATGAAAGTATAAAGTGAGAAATCTTTAGAGCAAATAGGATTAAACTATTCAATAAAATAATAGCAGTTAATCTTATTTTTTTATTTTCCAATTTATTTCCAGTTGATGTTTTGCCACTTAACTTTTTCGTATTATTTATTTTAACATCAATAGACTTTTTCATATGAAAAAGCAAAGCTAAATCAATGACTAACATTATGACATAGAGCATAATATCATTCACCACAAAATTAATCATATAACTAGCAAAAAATAAATAAGATGTACCTCCTGTGTACTTAATATTGGAATTTCTCCTATAGTAAAAAAGACGTGACACTTCATTCATAAAAGTATTGTCATTCGGGAATTTTTCATAGTCTATTTCGCTCAAAACAAATATATTTTCATTGATTTCATTGACAAAAAATTGATCTAGTCCTATTAAATAACCAAAAAAGCTCACATAAATAAATATTTTTGATGTTTTTTCTTTTAATATTAAATAAATTCTAGTCGTAAGACTTTTATCTTTAACAAATATTAACAATCTTATTAAAGATATGCCTATAATACTCAAATTAGACATTAGTTTAATAGAATTTGCAAAAAATTTAATAAATATAATATCATACACTTGAGCTAAATAGGTCTTATTTAAACTTGAACAAAATATTCCAGTAAAATAAACACATTTATTCATTAAACTTATCAAATAAATAATTGAATATATTAAATTAAGACTTGAATTGATCTTCATAAACTTATATAATAAAATTGAACGCTTTGGAATATTATCTTTATGGAATCTTAACGCTAGTATATTAACTATATTAGTCGTTAGACCCAATAGACCAAATATGGGCGTCAAAACTACATTTATAAAATTTAAATAATGTGATCGATTAATCATGTCTAAAAAATTACCAGGATTTTTAATCAATTTTTTAGAAAGTCTACAATTTCTAAAAGCACTTTCGAAATCACAATTTATAACGGGACATTTAGGACGCATAGTTGGGTTAATTGTATTTTTAAGTAGCCAAACAAGAGTGCATGTACAAAAAACTGGTCTAGGTGAGATTGTAAAACTATGATTTATAAACTTTTCAAATAAACATAAATCACTATTTGAAAATGTGTAGTTTTGATCATTATTAAATGTAATGCTAATATTTTTGATTGGGATATTACTTAGCCAATTAGAATAGGGATCTATAAAATAAGGAAAATTATACACATTGAAATCAATCGATTTCAAATAGTACAAATTTTGAAATAAATTCGAATCGATAGATTTTATAGTGCCTGTAATTGATAGAAATTTAACATGTTTAAATAAATTAGGTTCTATTAGAAATGTAGTTAGTTTAAAGTCGTAGATTTCGAGGCCTAGGGATTTGACTTTGGTGTTATTTATTGGGCAGTGGGTTTTAAATGAAAGAATATTTCGATTCAGAAATGTGTCTGATAAACCGTAAAATCTAAGAAAATTTAAATTTGTATTTTCTAATATAAAACTAGGAGTATTTGAAAAGTATTTGACTGTGTATCCAAATGCTAAATAGCCAACTGATTTAAATAGAGATATATTTCTATTCGAGTCTAAATAATTTGAATTCAGATTTAAATATGAGTAGTAAAAGTAGATGTTTAGAAGATAATCAGAAAAACTATTAGAAAAAGTGGTTGTATATAAATCAAAGTCAAGTATATTCGTGATCTTAATATTTGATGTTCCATATTGAAGACTTTTTGAAATTTGTTGGTTTGTAATTAATTGAAAATTACTACTCAAAGTGAGAATCTTGTTGGGTGTAATATTTATATTTGAAAATACAATAGATGATAAATTTAAGCATTTTAGACTAATTTGATCAAAAGAATTGAAATTTAAAATAGACAAATCCATTTTACTCGAATTTATTAATTTATCGTAGCTGATATTTTTTATAGTGTAATATTTTGAATAACATTTAGCTTTGTTCATTAATAAAAGCGTTGAATTTAAAGAGTGAAGATTTAATAAAATAAAAAGAAAAAAACTCCGCATTTTTTACCTTAAATCTAAAATTTAAAAATATATATGAAAAAGAATTCAAAAAAAAAAAATTAACAACGAAAAAAATATCATTTTTTCATGCAATTCTGAATTCTTCATTTTCAATAAAAAAAATTTCGATACTTATTTGACCAAATGTTACCCGAAGTTACTATCTGTGACGTTATGTTACACAATGCTACCTGTTTTTTTTTGATTTTGTGAGCGAAAAAAACTCAATTTCGTCTCTTTCCCTAACTTGACGTAATGTGACGTAACCGATTATAGTAACATTATGTAATTTAGTGTAACGTTACGTATCAGGACGTAATATTACGTCTTGTGACATTAAAATTCGAAATGTTTAAGGCGAATGCATCATGGTCAGTAAAACGCTACTTTAATTTAATTTACTTCTCCAAATTTGGAGGTTAATTCTATTCAATAAATAAATAAATAAATCACGATACTTAGATTTAAGAAAACTAACGACACCACGTTGTTAAGCATGAAAAGTTAGTAAATTTTTAATACGTAATGAGGATTTCCTCAATTTATGCGTAAAAAATGTAAAATTGACCAATAAAAACATAGTAAATCTTACGCATTTATGAGGAAAATCTTAAAAAACGCATTTTAGCTAATTTCCACTGTTTTTTCCACATTTATGCGTAAAAAATTCCGCGTAAAAAATTTTTTTGTTAAAATTTTTTTGAATTTTAACAAAAAAAAAAATTTGATAGCTATAGCTATCAAATTTTTTTTTGAAAATGAATTCAGAGAATAAGTTTACTCAAGTGTTGTGATTTTTAAGAAAATATCGTTCAACAAATACTATAAAAAATAGGCTTTTCCGGGTTGTCTGGCTTTAGCTCTTATGTTTGCCTATATATTTACTTACAGACTTAACTAAATTATAGGAAATTTTATTTTAAAAAAAGTTATCTGTACACTGTAAATTATATTGTAATAAAAATACAACTTAAAAGGTATTCTCAGCTACTCCAACCTTTTTAATACATATGAAGGTTGTTAATTTATTACCTTTCAAAGCAAGAAAAATACAACATGTATAGAAGCGGACACATTAGATAAAGGTTATGCTTTTATAACATAAAAATGTTTCAATAAACAATGTTATTATTTTATTACCTAAAATGTATTAAAATTATTACTTATTAGGTATTAAAATACATTTCAGATACATTTAGGTATTTATAGAAAATATTCATAACCTTTATACAACATGTAAGGTTGAAAAATACCTTTTAATTTACTGTGTAGGTAAAAATTTCAAAGTTTTTTAATTTGATAAAAAATCAATTTAAAAAACTTTGATGATATAAGACTTTTGATTTTGTCTAACTTTTCAACGTGGTGTGGTTTGTTTTTTGAAAATCTTTAGACTACAGTGATTCTTGCATAAATGTAACGTCAACCGTAACTTTTGACCATAACCGTAACCCTTGTTAATTAGCCTCAATTTTCAATTTAAAGATTTTTGAGCTAGTGTCACGGTTACGGTCAAAAGTTAAGATTTACGTTATATTTAAATATAAAACCATTGTAAGTTCCGTTAAGATTTACCAAAGCTCCAAGTTTAAAAATATTATGAAATAACGTCTTGATATTAAGAATTTCGATACAATGAAAGGCTATTTTTCGGAACCACCCTTTCGTTACACTAAGGATTAATTTTTTTATGGCCAAAAAAAAACAAAAAGAAGGTCTTCAAATGGACCCGACTCGATCTTTAATTTGAGGAAATACTGTAAAATATTAAACTTTTTTTTAGATGCATGATTTCGATTATTTTTAGTGATGTTGGTTAACCAAACGTTTGGTCGATCAAGTCTGTCAATTTTGGTTATAAAAATTTGGTTAACCAAAATTTCAAAAATTGTTTTTTGTTAAATCAATAGAACAATATCCAATTTTTAATTTTTTATATCTATAAAAACATTGGTTAACCAATTTGGTCGACCAAATTTTTGGTTAACCAAATTTTCGGTAACCAATTTTGGCTAACCGCCTAAGCAGCACTAAACTCACTAATTATTTTATATTGAAATAATTATGTAAAAATACAGTGCCTTTTATGAAAATGTAACGTCAACAGTAATGTTTCTTAGATTTAAGATAATTAAGCTTAAGTTCGGGTTGACGTAGCATTTTCATAAGGACCACTGTATTTTCAAGATATTTGTGAATTTAAGAAAAAGAAAATTTGAAAGTAATATTTCAAAAAAATCACGCGTTGCCACCTGGACATAAAAGCTATTTTAAGAATCGCGATTTTAGATATTAGTTTTTTTTTTCGAATAACAATTTTTTTTCAAAATATTAATTTCTAATAAAAAAAGTGACGGTTTGAGTTTACAACACCCATTTTCTTATATCAAATGCTTTGTTATGTATCACCCGATTATCGATATCAGAGATATGATTTAAAAAAAATTTATGATATAGTTAGATATTTGATAATAAAATCTGATACCAGATGTTTGGTTTTAGAAAACTAGTGTAGACACCTCATTTTATTATTTATTCTTATGAAATACAACTTAGTTTACTTTTAAAATGTAAAAAGTTAACAAAGTTTGAAATTTTTGTTCTTATTTACTTACCCGGGAAAAAAAACGCGTTTTATTTTGCGTTAAATCGCATTTATACAAAAAACGCGAAGAAACATTACGTTTTCTAGCATTATTTGAAAACAAAAATCTTAGTTTGGAAAAAAGAAAAAACGGGAATTAACGTTACTTATAATCGCGTGTTTTCAAATCATTTAAATAAAGCCAAGTACAATAAAAAAAAAACAAAAAAAGGTAAAAATTTTTGTTTATTGGAGAGAATTTAAAAAATAACAAAAATTCATAATAGATAATCCTTAATTAGTTTTTTAAAAAAAAAATTGAAAAAATTAACATAAATTTCAAAATTTTTGAATTTTATTCGTTCAATAGCGTTTAATTGCGACTAAACTATCAAAGGATAATAGGAGTTTTGAAATATCATTTTACGGATTCCTCGTTTTTGAAAATTTACTCGCGGTAGAATGATGAAAAATCAAGAAAAATCAGTTAAACAAAACCAAAAGCAACTAGAAACCCAAGTTCAAAACGATTTAAATGCATTAAAAAAGATGATAAAATGGACTATTCAAAAACGTATCGAAAATAATAGACGAAAATTAAACGAACTTAAAACCGAACCAATGAACAATTTAAACGATAATAAATTAGATTCAATTGATATAATGCAACCTTTAATGACACAATCTAAGGAAACAACTACGCCTATAAAGAGACAGTATAGCATTAATAAAACCGAACAAATATTTAGACCAAAAGATGATACTATTAATGAAAAAATCCAAGTAAAATCAAGCTTTAGAAGACTCGATGGTTTAGGCAACATAAAAATTTAAATCAATTTTCAATTTTCAATTTTTATTTTTTAATTTAAAATTTTTTTTTTCAATTATCATTTTTTTTTCAAAATCTTCAAATATAAAATTGCAAAAATAAATTCAAAAATAATTTAAAATTAAAAAAAAAAAAAAAGAAAATTGAAAATTGATTTAAATTTTTATGTTGCCGATGGTTTACCGGTAAATGTACTAAACGAATTAATTGACACATTGTTAGAAACCAAGTTTTAAATATTTGAAAAAAGATTAAGTTGTCTTGAACTATTAAGTACAAACCAAAGCAATAGATTTTATGAACTAAGCGATTCAATAAAGATAATAAAAAATGAGTTGAATGATGTAGAATATTCGAATACGCAAAGTTACCAAGGAACTTCTGAACTCGATAATTAATAAAATAATTGGAACTAGAAAAGCCTCAAACTAAACTTAACTAAGCAAATGGCAAAATGTACAAATCGATACCTAATATAAATTTTAACTAATTTTTTATAATTAACTAATTTTTTTTTCTTTTATCTATACTCTGTATAAATAGATTTTCTATTTAAACTTTAAATATTAAACAACGCCGACTTTTTTGACGGAGCGTTGAGGAAGTGGTGAAAGCCGGCCTCGGCCTTAGCACTAAATAAATAGAAAAATAAAATAAGTTTTTTTAGTAGCCATCTTTAACAGTTAACCCTTATCCGTCGGAAATATAAAATTTTACATTAAATGCTAAAATGGCTCATTTTCTGTTCGGTAAACGGCTGTAATGAGTCATTTTTGACCCGTTAATAAAGATACATTCAGTTTTTTTGAAGAGAATTCGACGACCTCTCGACGAGCTGAGCACGAAGTCGGGAAGAAAAAAGCTCCGCCCATTTTCGACCTTGCTAAAAATACCTGTTTTTCTGAAGATGAGATCCGATCATAAATATAATATTAAAATCGAAAAAATAGAAAAAAAATTTTAATAGCAATAAAATTTAAAAAAATCGAATAATTTAATCAAATAATTACGATAAACATACATTTTAACACGAAAAATTATTCGTTTAAACGAAATTAAAATACGCGTTTTTTATTTCTTGGGTAATTAGTCAACTAGACATTTAGGAATTAGAAAAGGTACAGAAAAGAGCCACAAAGTTAATTCCCGAACTCAAAAATCTCGAATTTAACCAGCTATTAAAAGATGAATGATTTAAAAGCGAGAAGAATGAGAGGTGATTTGATACAAATGTACAAGCTATTAAACAATATGCAAAAAGTAAATTTATCTCGGACGCCAGCGATGCGGGTTTTTAATTGATAAAAAAAAGTTCGGCGAATTTTATTTTATTTTGAAAATTCATCAAAAAGAAAACTCCAAAAATAAATTAGGAATATTTTGGGAAAAAAAATGAGAGCGATCCTAAAATTAATTAAAAAAAGGGTTAATAATGTGTAACTCTCCTTTATTTTTTAAGCATTTATTAATTCTCCGTGGCATTGAGTCAACCAGATTCTCGGTTACACTTTTCGGTACGTTTTCTAAGATTTCTGGCACGATTCTTTTTAAATCATCCAAGGATCGAGGTCCCACTTTTGAAAGCTCTTTGTCTAAACAACTTCACAAATTTTCAATGCAGTTTAAATCTGGACTGTTAGCTGGCCACTTTAGACACTCTATTTTTTGATCGGCAAACCATTCGACTACTTTTTTGGCTCTATGGCATGGTGCATTGCCTTTCTGAAAAATGAATGGCTGGTTTTGGCGATACTTCCGCATCGATTCAATCAAGTTATTATTTAAAATTACGATGGATTTGGTTGAATTTAATCTCACGTCAAATATGCAATAAATCCAAAGTTCATAATAACTCCATATTCCTATTGAACCACTTCCTTGTTTAGTTCGCTTAATGATACAATCTTGATTGTATTTCTCTGCCGTGGTCCTAAGAATACAAATTCGATTTTTGCGGTTGTCGACTTCGATGTTCATCTCATCACTGAAAAGAACTTGTCTCCATTTTGACAATGGCGATGATTTAACCATCTTACAAAACGTTTTTCTATCCTTAATATGCTTTGTTGAAAGTCGAGGTTTCTTGACAGCGACTTTCCATTCGAGTTTACTTACCAATAATCTTTTCCTGACTAAAGATGATGATGCTGTCTTTCCATTCGACAGTTTCCATTGATTTGCTAAGACATGGGACGGTTCGGTTCGATTTTTCTTAACCAAACGGACCAGATTTCTATCATCCTTCGCAGTAGATATTCGCGGCCTGCCTGGTCTAGGACGATCTTTGTATGAGTTTGTTTCATTGTAACGGTCAATAATTCTTTTAATGCACGATTTTGACCTATTCAACTCTCTTCCGACAGCTGCAAATGATTTTCCTTGTTGGCACATGGTAAAAGCCTTGATTCTGTCCTCAAGGGTAACTGATGTACGATTTCTGTTTTCGGAAGGCATTTTTTCAGAAGTTTTTTTTTCAAACTGACTAATTTTTTTTTTGCTTGTAAAATAATGTCTTCTGTGCTTATATCCAAAATTTCATCAGGATTGGATGAGAAATACAAAGGGATAGTAGAATTCACATCGTTCTCATAGTTTTTACCACAAAATTTTAAGTAAGAAAAAGGAAAAATTTTTTTTTATCTCATGTAAAAGGGATTTTTATTAACCAGCCAGGGAATGTTGACTTATTTAAAAGCTAGAATGAGGTTTTTTTAGTAAAAAATAAATTATTTCGAAATGTTCATCCATCTGAAAAGGACGGCTTTTTAAATTTAAAATATAAAAAATTTCATGCGGTTCTCATATTTTTTACCAATACTGTACTACTACAAGTGTAAATTCATATCCGATCTGTCTGTAACATTTCTTTTTCACGTTTCAAAAATATTCTTTTCTAAAAAGAATTACGACTCTTAAAATACTCTGAATTTAGAAATTAATATTTTTTCTTGAAATTTAGACGAATGGGAAGTAATGATTAAAATTTGGTGCTATTTTCTTATTTTATTCAAAATTTATACAATCAAAACGAAAAATACCGAAAGAATTAATACATTTTAAAAATGATAGATTTTGACCGTTTTTTGAGTATAACTTTTGATAGGAAAGTCAGACAAAAATCTTTTTAATTAGAATTTATTAAGCCTTAAAACGATATATTAAGTCAGTAAAAATAATAATAATAGATATGAGGACATAGAGGTTGAATATATGGGGTCAAGGTCAAGTTGTTTATTTCCGGTAAATGCTTCATACATAAGAATATGGTACATAGTATTTTTTTATCATGAGAGTTGTTAGTCTGTATGTACAAAATTTCATTAGTTTTGGATGCTCACTAGATATTTTCTTTTGAAAACAAAAAAACATTTTGGAACACCCGTTATATCTGAATATTTATGATGATATTTTTGAAAAATGTTTAAATGGTAGTTCATTGCTGCGAATTGCATGCACTTAGAACCGAAAACTTAAATTCGCCAGTCACTCACGATCGCCAGTCACTCGCATGGTATAGTTTACCTCGAATTTGTGTAATGCATGATAGTATACATTCAAAAAAGGAATCTAGATTAATGTGAAGTCGTAGCTGAGTGGATCGTATGTCCGCTTGATGAGAGCTAAGAAGCTCGAAACGCGTCGTGGGTTCGATCCTCGGTGGCTGTAACATTCTTCTAGAAGAAACCCTAAAACAAAATATCATTTAATAGAAATTTACAGCATTACACTTGGTTTAAAATTAAACGCCGTATTAATGACAACTTATGTTTCATTAATTTTACAGTTCTTGGTAAATGAATATTAAATGTAACCAATCAGAATAAGAATTAAAATTTAAAAAATTAATAAATTAATAAGTCTTTTTATGTTTAAAAAGAAAAAAAAATTTATTCTTTACAATTAAAAATTTTTATTTTAATTTGGTTTATCAAAAGACCGTTCCAACTTAAAAATTTTAATATTTTAGTCTTAGTTACTTTCTCTGATTATTAAACATTTTTTTTTTCAATAAACTGGGCAACTGATTTTCGGGTTAGCGATACTTCCGAACACAAACAGGTTGTATTTATTCAATGTCGTAATATTTTTGATTCTATTAAAACTAAATCAGACTAGGAGAAAATAAACTAAGAGCTAAAGGAAAATAAAAGAAATATTGCTCTCCAAATAAATAATTCTTTAACTCATTTTTACCTCTAGATCTAATTCGGCTTATCATAACTCTTAATAACACACGTTTTTCAAACAAAATTTAAATTTTATAACATTTTTTGAAAAATTTTAATCTCGAAAATTTAAGCTCCGTTTTAATCATAAAATTTGGATTTAAGGTTCTAAAAAAATAATTTCTCTCTTTACATTTAAATTTGATGTATTGCTTTTGAAACAAAAAAAAAGAACTAATCAGCTCAAAAAACTAATATCTTTTAATCATTCATTTGACGTTATTGTTATATAAAATAAAATTTGATAACTTAAAATCAATTCCTTTAATAAATATGACAAATGAAGTCAAATATTCGCAATAAATATTTGGGTTTTGAGCTCCTTGCTAAAGTTATAGACTCGTATATGTATCTCTATTGGTTAACATTTCCCAATTTGTAATTTCAAACCCAAGGCTCTTTGAACAAAAAAAATAAACAAATTGAGTACAAAAACGGATTAAACTCCATCTTTAAAAAAATATCTTGACTAATCATCTTAAATTTTTCTTGACCGAAAAGAAAAAACTCTTACTTTTAAATCAATAATTAACCTAAAAAAAATATTGACTTAAACAGTTTAATCCATAATTAATAAAAACCCCTCAACACAACAAAACCTAAGATTAAACTTATCATTTTTTTTATGTTGCGAAACATTTATAAATTGTCTAGTCAAATTTGTTTTTGACTTAGTCCGAAGAAATAATAACAAAAAAAAAAATTTTTTTTTTTTATTTTTTTTTCATGTTGAAAGCCTAATTTTTCAAATAAAGCATGGCAGAATTTGGCGAATTTTTAATTAATAAAATGAAGTCTAGCCTCGAACCAGAGGACCTGCAAATCCTCAATGGTTCCAAGTCTTATATAAAACAAGTCGAGACTATAGAAGAAGAAGAAGAAACTTATAAAATTCTAAGTCAAAATGAATCGGACACAGATTCGTTTCTAATGAATTCGAGTAGATATGAAAATACTACACTTAAGAGTACTCATAGACAAAGTCTTAGACACATAACGGAAAATAGTAAGAAAAAAAAACTATCAAATAAAACAAAAGTATCGCGTGGTTCTCGTAATTCGAAAAAATGGCGTACTTATACACTGCATCGGCCACCCTTAGAAATCAATAATGAAACAGAAGCCGATGTCTCAGACGGCATTGTGAACAATCCCATTTACCAGTCAAATTTAGACTCGAAATCCACGTCGGAAAACTCATCGGAAAAATTAAAAAATAGAGAATTAATCATGTCCCAATGGGATCTAATTCTAAAAAAGGCAGCGGACCAACCAAAAAATTTAAAAAATATTCTAAGTGAAAAAAGTACTAGTAGTGCTTTATCTAGTAAGACTAAAAAAAGCCTTGAACTATCCATAACCAGACCGGACGAAATAGTCAAAAGTTTTTTTTCCTATTTAAATCAATACGGCGAGGATGGCTGTACATTGAGAAATAGTCTAAACAAGTCAAAAGACAAAGAGAAAAGTACAACTTTTATTAATTCAATATTTCCCATATTTCGTAAAAATCAAACCAAATCGGACAAGAGTTTAAGTAGTTCGAAATCGAGTGATAAAAACGCTTCCAAGTGTAAAATAAAGCCCGATAGTAAGTCTAGCATATTTCTTAACTGTTGTGGTAATAAATTAACTGATTCTAATTTGACTATAGAGTCTAAAAAAATAAGTGTTAGAAGCTTAGTAGTTGAAGAGGATATCGATTTGGATAAATTGATCGAAAAATTAAGTCGTAATGAAGAGAAATTAGAACTTTTAAAAAATAAATTGAGTATTTATATTAAGTCGAAGAAAAATCAAAATTTTTATTTTGGTGTTAGTCCACAAATTAAGCAAACATTGGCTAGAAGAGACAGATTTTTTATGCCACATCATCATAATCATCATCATATTCGCTCGTCGTCAACACCTAATCCCGATGTTATAATTCAGAATTTTTCCAATGATCTTAAGGACTTTTCGGAGCCGTCGTCAATTGAAAATTCTAATTTGAGACGACAACAAGAAATGTTTGAGAATTTTATGCGACAAAAAAAATTCGCTGATGGTAAAATATACGAAAAAGAATTTCGTAAGATTGTAGTACAACCAATTGAGATTATGAATGTAGCTGTGGAGAATAGAAAGAATTTAAAAAAATCAAAACCATGTACGAGACATAAAGTGGTACAAATTAATGCGAAACGAGGAGTAGGAGTAGGTGGAGGAGGACCACGTGTTAAATCTTCGAAACAAATTTTAAAAGAGATATCAGAGAAATGTAAAAATACGGAGAATCGAGTTGAAAAAAAAGTAACAGTTGTCGAACCACCACAAATTAAAAATTCCTTTATGAATTATTATTACTATGAGGATAATTTGTTGAGAAAAGAAAATCAACGACATAAGACCAATAAAGTTAAGACTAAGAAAATAAAAAGCTTGTTGGAACAGCAACCCAGTGAGAATATTTATAATGATCCCACCAAGTCGAGATTTTTGTATTGACGAAACAAAAATTAATTAACAATCCTCTTTTTTCAAATTTAAACTTATGTTGCACAATTTTATTTATTTTTAATAAAGATTTTCTAACTTTTAAGATTTACTTTCTTTTCACAAAATAAAATATAATTTTGGCAAATTGCCTTTGTATTACTGTTGTTCACTTAAGGTTAGGTTTGGTCCTCTTAATTTTTTTTTACCTTTACCTGAACAAATTTTTCACCAAACCTGAGAACAAGAATTGTTCACCTTATGTATCAAAAAACGTTCTAATCGTAAGCGATTAAAATTTCTACATTTTAAATATTATCGGTCTAAGAGAGAATAATATTTTTGCTTGAGATTTTTTTATTAGTTACGACTAAGCCTAAAATTTTCGAAAAAATTTTAAAACAAAAAAAAATTAGATCGGAGAGTGAAAATATTTTGTCCATAAATGACCGAGTATAAATGACCGTATATGTCGTGCTATAGCCCAAAGGACTCTGCTTGCTTCAAGCTGCAGTTATTACTACTACTATTTTTATAGGTCTGTTGTAGTGTTGTTATGCGGTCACCCTAGGCCGTGACGGCTAGCGTCAAAAAAATCTCGACCAACTGTTCGTTCATGGTTCTTTAGACGTTCCTCTTTGACGGTCTTATAAAAAATTTCTTAAATTCATAGATTTTTTTTAATTCTCAAAAATTTAGAAAAAAAAATTTTTCTTCCTAAACTAAAAAATTTTGCATGACCTTAAGCTAAAATTTTTTTTATATAAATGGCAAGTTTTTTTTTTAATTAGATTTTTTTTATGTCCAATTTTATTCAAAAAAGGCCAAAGAATGGAACTGATGTTCCCAATAAATTTTGCTGCAAATAAAGCCTAAATCAGTCCTTTACTTAAATTCGGAGTTAAAAGCTGTTTATCTTTTTTATTCCACCTTAATTTAGGCATTTTTTCCTTTTACTTATGGTTTGAAAAAAATCGAATTTTGTTTTTTTTTACTAATTTAGAAGACAAGTATAAATTATGTAAACACACATGATTCAGCAATGTTAGCATTTTGTCTTCTAAATTAGAAAAAAAGCAAAAATTTCAATTTTCTAAACCAAATGATTCGTTGATTCAAGTCAAAAATTTAGTTAAAATAAAAAGAGATAAACAGCTTTTAACTCCGAATTTAAGTAAAGGACTAGTTCAGGTTTCATTTTCAGCAAACTTTATTGGGAAAAAAAGTTCCATTCTTTGGCCTTTTTTGAATAAAATTGTACATAAAAAAAATCTAATTAAAAAAAAAACTTGCCAAATTGAATATGGATATAAGTTAGGCAAATTTTTTTAATTAAGGAATATAATTTTTTTTAAATAAAAAAAACATTTTAAAAAAAATCTATCAATCAAAAAAAAAGAAAATTTTTTTTTAGCGCTTAAAAGACCTTTCGTGCGTGCGTGGTCAAAAAGAACCGTTAAATGGATCATCGAATCGTTTAGCATATAAATGTTCGAATTTTAATTTTTCATGTAAAATTAAAATTTAGAAAATTGTACAAGAATAGAAAATAGAAAAAAAATTAGATAGAAGACCTCCAAAAAAAGGACTCGTAAAATTTGGTTCTAGAATTACATGGGTCGAATTGTTTAAAAAAATGAAATGTAAGGTCATGAAATCGACAAGATCTTAAAAAAATACTTACATATCTACTAATGATGAGCAAAATCAAAAAAGAAACATGAGATCAGCTTAATTCTGACCTAAGAAAACACTTAAGTAAATGTTACTGAAGTTGGTGGCTCAATATTAGACCAATAACATCCTTTTTCAAAAGCTTCCGCTTCAGCAACAGTGAGTAAAATTAAGGGTATTATGACAGTTAGTTAAAAATTATCTTTTAATAAGCAGACATTAAACTTTCTCGTATAAAAAAATGTACGCCCAAATCTAAAACAAGTTTAGTATTTTACAAAAATCTATTTCCAATATAATTTATTGCAAAATTTTCCAAAAACAACAACAACAAAAAAAGCGACAAAAATTCAAGACAACAACAAAAAAATAGAAAAGAAATAACTTTAAATTTATTTTGAAAAAAAATCTTCGAAAAAATAAACATACAAAAAAATAGCAAAAACTAACAAATTAACCATACTTTAAATATAATAATTCCTTGAAAAAAAAAAAAAATTTTTTTTTGGTACAATAACTCCAAAAAAATTGCAAAAAAAAGAAGAAAAAAAGAAAAAAGTCTTTACAAAAATAGTCATATTACATATAAGGCGGTTTGACAATTTGAACATTTCTAAAAAAAGCATGTGACAAAGCCGCCTTGGCCGTGAGTCGATCCTCGGGTCTATAAACAAGTAATTTTGTTAAGAGATCAAGGCCCTCCTCGTTTAGTTGAGGATTAAAAAGACTTAATTTTTGTCGTTGCCAATTTGGAAATGTTGATTTGAAGTCGGGCAATCGACTTACACCAGGCCATACTTTTTCATCAGGTGTACCCAATATTCTAAATATTTGAAATAATTGATCTATCTCTGAATCGCCTTTAAATAAGACTTTATGAGTTGCCATTTCCTTTTTTAAAAAAAAACTGAAAAAATTAAATCAAAAATTTGAAGAAAAAAAAAATACTGAAAATATTCCAGCTATGCTCCAAATATCAACTTCTGTTGAATAATAACGTGTACCGAGTAGAATCTCGGGTGCTCTATACCATAAAGTAACTACTTCGTGTGTAAATGTTCTTACTGGTACACCAAAAGCTCTAGCTAGACCAAAATCGGCCAATTTAATCAGACCATCGGCGCTCAATAATAAATTTTGTGGCTTTAAATCTCTGTGTAAAATACGATGAGTGTGACAATAGGCAATGCCTTGAAGCATTTGAAATAAATACGATTTGACTAGATTTAAAGGTAGACCATTTTTATTTTCATAAGATTCCATATATTTCTTAAGATCTTGATTTAAAAATTCAAAAACTAAAAATAATTTGTTATCCGTGTGTATAATGTCAAGTAATTTGACTATGTTTAAATGATCGAGTTCTTTGAGTAGAGATATTTCTCTTATGGTTGTCGATGGTACTCCATCGGCTTCGGTGTCCAAGCGTATTCGTTTCAAAGCGACCATTTCGTTGCTGACATTATCTTTTGCTTTATACACCACACCGTACGTACCTTCTCCTATTCGTTCAACGCGTGAAAAATTCTCTAAACTCGCCATTTTTTTTCTTCAAGAATTAAAACAAAAAACTTAAATTAATTTTTTTGAAAATTTTTTACAAAAAAAATATAAAGTATTATTCGCTTGTTTTTTCTTTTTTTGTTCAATTTTGAGTTAAGTGTACAATTTAGTTTCAAAACTTTCAATTTAAAGTAAAAAGTTTCAGTTTTTTTTTGTTAAGTTTTTTAAATTTATTTAAGCAATGGGATTTTAAAAGATTTTAGCTACCTGTATTAAAAAAGCGGTTTGGTATTATTTTAATAGATTGAATCACGGAAAAATAATTTAAGGTTAAAGACAGTAACGAAGCAAGGGGTGGGGCATGTAATTTTTAACGTCTAAATGACGTTTCGTTTTTAAATATAGAACCGGACGAGGCAGATAATATAAATATTGATAGAGTAGGAGACATTTTTATAAAAAGTTAAAAAAGAATTTTAATGTATCCGTTAATTTAAATTGAATTTCAAAAAAAAATTTTAATTTTTATCACTCTTGATAACCTCCCTTCTCATCCCACTTCATTCAACTACCTATATCAACTCGCCCTTTTAGCTTTGGCCAAAGCGCAATAGCTGCAAGAAAAAAAGCTCTCAACAATAAGAAAGTAATTAATCTAAAAAATTTCTAAAAAAAGTGTTCTTTTTTTAAAGCTTGCAAATTTAAAAGAACACTTACTCCAAAAATAAATATTTGGAAAAAATGGCTTTAGATTTTTTTTGTATTTAGAGACTTTTTTTGGATAATGCTGTAAGGTTCATAATCCCAAACCATAAACTTATTTAATTGAAAATAAAACATGGGTTTTTGGCTTGGGGAATCTTAATGCTGTGATAAATTTCCAACAATTCAAAACTTCCAAGCCATCTGTAATTTAGAATTAGAGGCAGCATAAAAATTAGAAAATCTCTTATGTCAACTTATTTCAGAAATGTATTGTGGTTTATAAATTAAATAAATTAAAATGAAGAATAGATGTGCAGAAAGTTTCTACATACAGTAGTCATTTGACATTTGTGTTTTTACGTCATTTAACGTAAATTTACGCTTATTAAATTTATTATTCTTAAATTAAATTTTTGAAAATTGTCTAAAAATTCATTAAAAAGAAAAAAATTTGATAGCGGTGGGATTCGAACCCACGCCTGTTAAGACTGGTGCCTAAAACCAGCGCCTTAGACCACTCGGCCACGCTACCTACTCCTGATTTACCTTTTAGACATGAGCTTTATCCACAAAACTTTCGAGAATTATGTTTGAGTTCATTCTGGCAAAAGATGGAAGTGTCTTAAATTTTTCATTCAGGAACCCCTCAAAAGAATGATCGTGCACGTCTGTCCTTATTTGTAAAAACATGATTTTACAAATAAGGAAAGATTTAAAATTTTTATTTTAAAGTGGAAAATGTTTTTTTCCACAGTAACTGCGTGAGATAAAAAACACAGACATAAAACATTGTTAAAACAGCGTTTATACGTGAGCATTTTATAGCTGTTTTTTTTTAATATTATTTGTACAACAATAAATTTCTAAGCTCTAGTTTTGTAATAAATACGTTTTGACACGAGGATTTTACGAAATTTTACGTAAATTGACGTAAAATTACGTAATTTTACGTAAATTTACGTTAATTGACGTAAAATTACGTAATTTTACGTAAATTTACGTTAATTTACAAAAGGAAAATTACGTAAATTTGCGTAAAACCGAAAAGGGCCAAAAAAAGGTCCATTTTTACTTATTTTTGGTGTTTTTTGTTAATTTTTAGTTTTAAAAGTGAGAAAATTGAAACAAAAAAAAGTAAAAAAAAGTAAAAAAACGTAAAAATTACACTTTTTTACCCGTAAATTTTCGTAAAAAAAGGTAAAATTTCGTAAATTTTTGTAAATTTTCGTAAAATATCAGAAATAGATAAGTTTTTGAGCTTTTTATAGAAAAAAGGAAAAATTTACATATAAATTTCTTAACACAACAAACAAATTATAGTCTTCCCGCGTTTATCAGACCACTTTAAGATTTGTAGGATTATCGAAGATCCCGAGCATGTAATAATCCATTTCCAGATAATCCATTAAGGAAATTTATCCATTTCCAGATTATTTCTCTATATTTGCAAATATAAAAACTCTCGAAATTTATAGAGCTAAATGGGAATAATTATAGTGCCCCAAATCATAAATTTTAGTTTCTTTAAATTTTATTCCTCCATTAAATGACTATATTGGAAACTGTCTGGATAAAAATTCTAATATAAAATGACAATATCTTGCGAAGTTAGCTTAAATTTTTTTAAAAAAAATTTAAATTTATAATCTTTCACTGTTAAAACCTTTTTTGTACAGTATTTTTGCTTAAAATTTGTTTTTTCTCTGACTTTAGGCTTATTTATTCAAATAATTATGAATCAAATTTTCCAAAATAAAAGCTAAGTTTTGTAATGAATTGTCATATTTATAATATAGAATATTTTCGGAATATTTTTATTAGAATAGACTTGTTTTATTAGGTCTCAAAAACCGCTAAATTTTAACTACGGTTTATGATTTGGGGAACTTTACCTTCAAATGGATTTTCAAATTTAAAATTATTAGAAACACTATAAATAGAAAGTAGTGAACTAAAATTTATACAAGAAGATGCATTTAAAGGTTTAAAATATTTGAAAAGCTTATCTATAAGAGAAAGTCACATTAAAATGTTTCATAGAGATACGTTTAAAGTCTTCAGGAATTAACTATAGTAAATGGTATGCATTTAATAAAATATATTTATTATTTTTATTTTTTTATTTAATGATTAACCTCCTACAAAGGAGCAGTGAAATTAAGTATAAAAAATATACAGTATTGTGAAAAAGTTTAGAAACGCTTACTATCTTTAATTTTGTTTTACTTTGAATTGAAATATAATTATTCAGAATTGTCGTTTCGCACTAATTTTTTTTCTGTAAAACTTTTTCGATCCTAGTAGTTTAAGACCACTTTAAGATTTGTAGGATTATCGAAGATCCCGAGCATGTAATAATCCAGAATTTAGAATTTTTATCAATATTCATTAATTATTTACGACCAAGTGATATGAGCGAATTTATCCAAGAAAGTTAAGCTTTTCATTTCTAAAAAATTAAAATAAATTAATCATCTTAATGTCTGAACTTAAGTTTCATACAAGATTTAATTGTGAAGCTCCTACAATAAGAAAAAATTTCATAGGAACTGTAACACTTCATTGGTAAGGTATTCGTAAGGATTAACGCGGGAAGACTATAATTTGTTTGTTGTGTTAAGAAATTTATATGTAAATTTTTCCTTTTTTCTATAAAAAGCTCAAAAACTTATCTATTTCTGATATTTTACGAAAATTTACAAAAATTTACGAAATTTTACCTTTTTTTACGAAAATTTACGGGTAAAAAAGTGTAATTTTTACGTTTTTTTACTTTTTTTTACTTTTTTTTGTTTATTCAATTTTCTCACTTTTAAAACTAAAAATTAACAAAAAACACCAAAAATAAGTAAAAATGGACCTTTTTTTGGCCCTTTTCGGTTTTACGTAAAATTACGTAATATTACGTAATTTGACGTTAATTTACGTAATTTTACGTAATTTTCCTTTTGTAAATTAACGTAAATTTACGTAAAATTACCTATTTTTACGTAAAATTACGTAATATTACGTCAATTTACGTAAAATTTCGTAAAATCCTCGTATCAAAACGATACTGTAAGTGTTTTTATAGTGTTTCAGACATTTAGACCAAAATTCCGACCACAAAGTTCACGCAAAATTATTATCTAAGTTGCCGAATTCTTACTTGGGCTTGCATCTTCATCAAAAAACCAAAACAAAATATATTCATGGAACCATACTTTTCAAATTGAAAAAAAGCCGGACTTGTTCCGACCACCTATTTACTTGTAGAAAATTGTCTCAGCTTTCACGCAAGACCATGAACTAATCTCCAGGACAATTACTTAATTTTTCACAAGCATCATAATAAAAGTAGAAAAAAAAAGAATAGTAAACCTATTAACCTTATAAAATTTTTTTCCAAAATTCCGACCACCAATTATCTTACTCAAAATTGTACGAGCTTTCACGCAAAATAATTATCTAAGCTGTGGGATGCTTCATTCGCCCTTAATTAAATATTATCCTTCATGTAATTACCATTTAGTTGAAACTCTTTTTTCAACTTGTTGTAAACAATAATGAATTTATGATAAGGTTTAGTTCATGGTCTTGTGTGAAGGCTGAATTTTCTACAAGAAAATAGATGATCGGGTCAAGTCGAAAAGTATGGGTCCATGTCCATGTTTTTCTACAAATTGAAGGTCCGTGTTTTATTAATATACGGCAAGTCTATTGGAAATTAAAAATAACTTTAAGTAAAAAGTATAGTTTAAAAATCAAAACTTGTTTTTACTCAAAATTATTTTTAAAAATTTTCTGATGTACCAAGAAATAACTTACAAAATTACTTATTTTAGAAATTTACTATGACATGTATTTTTTTCGTTAAATTGTAATTCAACTAATCTTTTACCATGGAACTCTTTCAACGCTTGCTTTTTTTTTTCAATATAAAAAATATAAAAAAATTTGATAGCGGTGGGATTCGAACCCACGCCTGTTAAGACTGGTGCCTAAAACCAGCGCCTTAGACCACTCGGCCACGCTACCTCTCTTCAAAAAGAAAGCTTTTTTTCCTCCTAGTTTAAATTTAGCAAGTTATCATTCTAAAAAAAGCACCGTCTTAAAATTATTAGATTAAAATAAATTTGAATTTAAAATTTTTATTTTATAAAACATAGACGCGAAATAAAAAGTTAAACGGCAGAAATTAAAAAAAAAAAAACAAAAAAAATCAAAAATCAAGTCTCATTTTATTTAAACATTTAGTTCTTCTAGTTTCTAATTCCCATGTCTTTGATTTCTTTCTGAAAAATTTCATGTCATTTCTGTGTTGATCTTGTAACATTGGAACATAGGCTTTTGGTTCACAGTATTCATCGTTTAACTCATAAAATTGTTTATAACCACCTTCGAGTAAATAAATTTCTGGATAGAATAAATTTGGATAATTGTGTTTGTTTAAAGAACGATCTCTTTCACGAAATTCTCTCATTAATTTTGGACCACGTTCAATAGAGAATTCACAATGAAATATTAGAACAACTGGTTTGCCATTTTCACTTTGTATTGGTTGATTGAAAAGTTGTTCAATTATATCTTGTTTAAAATAACCATTTTGTGCTTGTGAAATGTGACCACCATTGAACTCATATGGATATCTGGCATCAATAATTAAATATTTTCCAATTTTATCATTGTATTTACCATTGATTAAATCGACTAGTGTCTCTGGTTCAATTGATGCTAAATCACTATGTCTTGATTTAGAGAGTATTGGTAATGTATGTGATCTTGACATGTCACCAATTAGTCTTTCTTCTGATGGTTCTTCCAAAACTCTTTCAATATCACTGTCTTTTGATGATGAAAAAGAGTCGGAATCACTTTGAAATGAATCATTTAATTCTAATTTGAAAGACTCTTCCAATAAATTATTTATTTGAGAATTTTCTTCATCACTAAAGTGTTCTTCATTTGTTTGATCAAATCCACTATCACATGAGCTTTCATCGAAATAAGTAAATAAATTTTTTGGTTGTACCAAAACAGGTGAATCTTCCATTTGAATGCTTAAATTTCTTTTGATTAAGGGTCTAGATTCAGGTGAATCAAATTCAATTCTTCTTTTATTTCTTAAAGATTGCATTTTTATTTTTTATTTATAAATCTAAAATAATTAATAATCCATGACTAAAAAGCATTTAAATAGAAATAGCTGTAAAAAAAAATGGAGAGGAAATAAATTGAATTAATTGAATGACACATTAATTAGAATCGTCATGGTTTTTCAATGAATATTTGGTATTATATAACATCGATTTCTAATTATTTAATTGAATTATATGTGGTCTACATTTTACCTGAAAAACGACAAAATAGATCAGGTATGAAAATAAAAAGTTATTAACAGTTTTTTATTCGATTCTAATGATGAATTCAACTGAAAAAATAAATAAATAATTTTTATAAAAAAAGAAGAAGGAAGTTTATTTATTTATTCAAAAAATTGTAATAACAAAATACAAAAAAAAAAAAAGCTGTCTATCCATTTATCTCGACTTGAAATCTTGAAAACTGTGTGAGAATTAACCTTTAGAAAATAAGATAACTAATTTTTGTTACCTTTACGATTCGGTGTTTTTCTTTTTAGAATAATGTTGCTTTGATTCTTGAAAACCTTGCAAAATTCATAAAATTGACTAACATTTACGAAAAAGTATCCAATCACAATTTGAAATATATATCTCTTACTGTGTTATTCACATTTTATTTAAGCTAAGATGCTTATCGAATGTAGTAATATTAAAAAAAAAAGAGTAAGATAGATTGTGTTGAAATCTATATACAATTGGATTTCAATTTTAATCCATTTGTTTGCATGTTTGATATTACCGAAGCGCGTCTAGAAAAGTATGACAAAATTAGAGATTTTTTAAGTTGGATTATTTTTAAAAATTTGATAAAAAAATGTGCTCTTGTACTTAAGAGGTAGCGTGGCCGAGTGGTCTAAGGCGCTGGTTTTAGGCACCAGTCTTAACAGGCGTGGGTTCGAATCCCACCGCTATCAAATTTTTTTTATAATCTAATTAATTAAAAATATAAAATGTTTAAATCCTATATAATATACACACCGTTCAAGAATTACACTGGGTCTTTTTTTGCCTAATTCATCACCTGAGCCGACAAAAAAATGCGAAAAGTGCGCCAAAAATTGCAGTTAGTTAAGTTCTTAAAAAATTTGAACTTGTAGTAGTAGGATTACAATTCAAGAGAACTCGTAGAGTGGTTAAACTATTTTTTGACATGAAGCTTCGACTTAAAACTATTTAGACTTTTTGCTTCAATCACACCTGTCGGCAATCTATTCCAATTAATAGAGATTCTATTCATAAAAAAGTTGAGGCAATTTTTTATGAATTGTCAAACTTTGTCTTCTTAAGTTGTGAGCACAGTTTGAGCCAGAACCAAATTTAAATCATTTACAAAATTTATTTTCTCCAGTCCATCAATGAGCTTAAAAAATTCTATCATATGACCTCTTAATCTTTTTATTTTAAGTCACCAACTAGGGTTTTTTTTTGAATGTAACTTCAACAATTTTTATCACCTTTGTCACAAAAAATAAAATAAATTTGTCTAAGCTAAAAAATGTCATTTTTAGTTTGGCTCATTTTTCTCATTTGTTTAGTAAATTTTATATTTCTTTTTGCATTCAAAAAAACCCCGGTATTAACCTAACCAAGCGTTTCGAATATTCGTTGTTTATCTGTTCAGATATAAGTATTTCTAATTTTTCTAGCTTTTGTAGTTTTGCTTAATACATAAATACTACTTAAAAAAATCTCTGGTTTAAAAAAATGTTTGTCATCAATAGAAGGTGTGCGACGATTAGTCCAATTAAACTATCTTAATTTTTTTTTTTGTTATTTCGCGTTTATGTTTTTTATAAAATAAAAATTTTAAATTAATAATTTTGATGCTTATTTTTAGAATGATTATTTTCTAAAATGAAACTAAGAAGAAAAAAAGCTTTCTTTTAAAGAGAGGTAGCGTGGCCGAGTGGTCTAAGGCGCTGGTTTTAGGCACCAGTCTTAACAGGCGTGGGTTCGAATCCCACCGCTATCAAATTTTATTTTACATTCCAATTATTCAGGGACTTACCTATCTTAAAAAAGTTTTTTTTCTATTTTAGGATAGGGAAAACTTTTTTGCAAATTTTGAAATTTAATTGGAATTTTGCTTGTTAGTGATAAAAAATAGTCATCTTGAAAACACAATTTTTAATAAGGCTGAAACTCTTTCTCTATTCGTTAGAACAATACAAATTTAGAGAAGGATGTTTGAGGAAATTTTTAAATTTTCAACTTGAAGAAAGATTAAAAAAATTCAAGCTTAAATCCGTAGAAAATTTTTAGCAATTTCTGTTCACTTTAGTTCATTTTCAAAACCAAATTATGGCATTGGTTTTGTCTAAAAAAAGCGAGTTCAAATTATCGACCTTGACAGCCTAATCTAAGGGACTTAAAGAAACTGAATTTTAATTTTACGAATTGAAAGAAATTTTTGGTTTATAAACTTTTATTCATCATCAATTTTTCGTTCAAGTTCAAATAAAGAAAACAAAATTGAAAATTTTTTAAAGAAAAAAAAAAAACAAAAATTAAATTAAACATTATGAAAAAAAAAATGTAATAACAAGGCGACCCAAAAAAAAATATAAGGAAAAAAAAATTAATAACAAATTACATTTAAAAACTTTTGTTTGTTTTTATTTTTTTTTGTGTTGGCTTACATAAAATAAATTTATGAATTTTAGAACTTAATTTTCTTCGTTATCATCATTATTTTCTTGTACATCATGTTCATCATTTTCATCGTCATTATGATCATGGTCATTCATGTGCTCTTCATCATTTTCATTTGGTTCTTCATCACCGTTTTCTTGTTCATGTTCATTATCATGTTCACTTTCACTTTCACTATGTTGATTATCGTCTTGGTTAACTGTGGTATTGGCTTCCATTTCGTCTTCGGATTGATGTTCACCCTCTTCCATTTGATCCGTACTCTTTTTACCATTAGACTTTTTCTCATTGGCGCCAAAATCATTTAAATAAATGTTATTAGCACTGTTATTCTCGCTTAAATCATGCTCATAATCAATTGTTTTTGGATTAGCATTTCCTTCGACTTCGACAATGTTTCGTGGACTTGAATCACGGTCTCTTGGAGTCGGAGAACGGCGCCTATCACGACTTCTCTTACGATCTTTTGACTTTGATCGAGTGTATGATCTAGATCTTGATCTTGATTTTTCTCGACGTTTATACCTACGTCTATCTCTCGATCGACTACGTGAGCGTGATTTAGAATTCGATCGAGATCTATACCGATGACTTCTACGGCGTGATCTCGATCTTGATCGTGAACGACTACGTGATCGATGTCGACGGTAACCATAGTCACGACTACGACTACGACTTCTATCACGTGTTCGTCTAACTGATTTATTCCATGGTTTACTTTTGGACCATTCAATAGCTATTGATTGACCACATATTTTACGTCCATTCTCTTTTTTAATAGCATCCTAAAACAAACAAAAAATTTAAAAAAAAATTTATCAAAAAGAAAAGCCAAGTTTTCTAATTAATCAAACATTTATAAAAAAAAAATTCAATTTCGTGTTCGTTTTAAATTTTGAACTAAAGGGAAATTGAATTTTTGTCTTAAGGTTAGAATTTTATGAATAAATAGATACGCACACAATAACAGTTAAATAAAAAACATAAGGCTTAAGGCTACCTGTAAATTTATCCTGGTCTTTTTTTTTTTGGGTTAGGAATTTACAGGTAACTTTTTTGTCTTATTTTGAATCAGTCTATTTAAAAAAAAAAACATATAAATTTTACTCAAAATACAAACGAAAAAAAAAACGTACACGTCACATATCTTAGCGCCTTTGGTACGAGCAACATAGGAATTAATTGTGTCAAAAAAGGAATGGGACTCGATGATTGGCAATGGATGAATACCATGGCGAAACTAGAAATGGTAGTACTAGTTTTAGATAATTTTTTTTTTTAAAAAAGGTTATTTTTTTATTCTATCTTAACAAGATGTGCATTGTGATTGTGTATGGACGCACGGATAAGGTATGGATTATTTATTTTATATCTAACTCTATATCTCCTTCACACTCTATTTCTTTCTCTCTATCTCTCTCTTAAGCACACTCTTGATTATATAAAAATATTTAAACATTAATAATTGTTAAATTAGAAATAAATAAATTTAAAATATAAGCCGAGTCCTTAGGTTAATTTAATCAATAATCAAAATAAAAATCAAATTTGTAATCCTAGTTTTATTTCGAACTTACTTCAGCATCGCGTTCATCTTCGAATCCAACAAAACCATAAGCTGTTCCAGCATAACCTTTACAAAAAGAAATTAATTTAAAAAAAGAAAATAAGCTTATTTTAATAAGTTTTTTATGTGCTCGTGATTTTATCCATATTTTACATTAAATATTGTAAATTCATTTGAAATTTTTTTTTGAAGACAATTAGTAGTTTATAAGGGGAAAAAATGGTTTAGCTAACGAAACTTAAAAGATTTGGAGTGCTGCACACTTTACTTTACTTTTATTTACTTTACCAAGTAAACTATAAATTTACTTTTTTAAAGTAAATTGGAAGAATAAATTATCAAATATTTAGTTTTCCAAGTACATTTGGTTTGGTAAATTTTCATTTATCATTTACTAGTAAAGTAAATGTGCAGCCCTAATCACGATAGAAAAGAACAACCCAGAACAGTTTTAAAGCTTAACCTAAATTGTCTATCTATTTCAAAAAATGTCCAATTCAAAGGAAATTTTTTTTACAAAATTTAAAAAAACAAAATTTTCATGATAAATTTTTTTTTTGAATTTCATATAAAAGTTTTCCCATTACGTCCGTACACTAGTTTTAAGGTATACATAAAATATGAGACTTTAAAGTTCAATTCTGTATAAATTTTTTATTTTTTCTTTTAGCTTTAAATTGCTACAAAATTTAACAAATTTGCAACACCAAAATAGGAAAATTTTTTTTTTGCTTCCTTATTTGCCTATCACTAGAAAATTTAATATTTAAATTTAAATATTAAAATTTGTATTAAAATTTTTTACAAAAAAGGATACAAGTTAAAGCAATTTCAACATAAGAAAAAATTTATTTCTTAAGAGAATAGCACTAGAAATTAACTTTACAGACCAGTAAAATATGATTAATTTAAAATGAAGTATTTAGCATGAATGGAAGCTGAAAGGAAGAAGATACTTCCAAGCAGTCCGTCACCACACCCCATTTTGTGTTTCATGAGAAAATTCACTTAAATATTTCCTTGCTAGAAAATAAAATAATTTTTGGATAGCATTTCAACCAAGAAAACCAAATCTTTATGAAAAAGATTTTATTTCAAAACTTCCTTTGCTCAATACTTAAAATCTCTTAAAATTAGTTTTGATTTATGAGCACTACCTTGTGTTGAGAGCCGATTCGACCATTTTACGGATTCGACATTTTTACTCAAAAAAAAGGGAAGGTCGCGCTTGACCTGATATTCTTCAAGGTCAATTTTTTTCTAAAAATTATCTAAACTTTGTTCTTACCATTAATGTATTTAATATCACAACGTATCAACTTTCCATATTTGGAAAATATATCTTCTAAATCTTGTCGACGTGTTTCTTTACTTAAACCGCCAAGAAATAATTCATTTTTTGGCATTTTTGTAGTCCAACTACCGGTTTACACTAAAAAAAAAAAGTAACACACACACTAAAAACTCTTTTTTCAATTTAAAGTTGCTTTTGTTTTTGATTCTTTTTAAATAAATTTATAAAGAAACTTACAAACCAATTGAACAAAAAAGCAACAACAACAACAACAAAAAACGTACTAACGAAAAAAAAAAAGTATGTATTGAATATCTATTTAAAAAAGCAACAAAATAAAAATTTATAATTTTTATATTTAACCAAAAATAAATTATAAAGTTTAATTTTTATAAATATATATTGATAGAAATAGATAAAAATCAATCATAGATATTAGAGTTTGATTGAATGCTTGAGTGATTCGAAATAGAAGGTAAGATAATTCTTTTTTATAACAAAAAAAAAATTTAAATTAAAGTTTCTTCTTATTATTGTTATATAGCTTTGTTGTTATTATAAAAAAAAAATAAAATTAAATATCTAGGTTAGCGATACGTGTTTGTCGTCACCATGAACAATTTTTTTTTTTAAAACCAAGAATTTTTTAGCATAATTTTTCATTAAGATTGCAAATATATTATTTTATTGTTGTTGTTATTAATTTCAAATTGCAATTAAGCACGTTTTATTTTCTTTTGATATATATTGGAAAAAAAAGAGTCTCATTGAAATAAATTGTGTTGTTTTAAAAAATAAAAAAGAATTTTTTGCAGATTATAGTTTTATTTAAAAAAAAAATTTGATAGCGGTGGGATTCGAACCCACGCCTGTTAAGACTGGTGCCTAAAACCAGCGCCTTAGACCACTCGGCCACGCTACCCTTATATTTTTTAATCGTTAAAATTTCAAATCAAAAAAAAAATTTTTTTTTTCTCATTGTATTTTATGTAAAAATTATTTGATTGCTTGTGGATTTTACTTCGCCAAATTTGAATGTTAAAAGAAATTAAAGTAATATTATAATTTTTATAAAATCGTTCTTCATCGATCGATTTTCGGAATTAGTTGTCACTAATAGATATTATTTTGGACGTGAAACTATACGTTAGCTAAATATAAACCGATTTTGATTCGGAAAAAAAACCCTCAAATGACACCTGATATTTCTAAGTTAGAAAAAAACGAACAAATCGCTCTTAAATATTAAAATCAAAATTAGAATCCAAAATTCAATTATTCTTCTAAACCAATGAATTTAAAACAATTAATGACTGAATAGATCAAATAGAACGTAGTTTAAATGTGAAGAATACGGCTTGCCGATAAAAATTATCACTAGAAGCACCAGGCGGTCAAAATGACCGCTTTTTACTTTATAAAGAGCTGTAACTTTCCAAAAAATTAAGATATCATGCCAATTTTTTGTCTAGCGCCATATTTTGAAGTATATTTTAACAATTTTGTGTAAGTTTATTATAAAGTTGATATTTTTCCGTAAAATCTAGTTTATATACCTAGAAGCACCAGGCGGTCAAAATGACAGCTTTTTCTCATTTTTGATGGAGGCTTAAAATAAAAAGTCATAATTCTTGTTTTTTATCTTACTATTTAAAAGTCAAATGTGTGAAAAAAGGTAAATTTTCATGCATGTACTTACGCTAATAACTTTTAATTTAAATAAGATACCATGCTAAAATTTTATCTTAATTTCAAATTATTGTTATATAAAATTTTTTTTTTAGTCCAGGTTAATTAATACAACAAAAAAAGAAATCGAAAAATCAATAGAAAGAATTAATATATTCTTTTTCATTCATTTATTATTTAATTAATTTATAGTTTTTAGTTTTTTATTATTTCATCCTTCTAATTGAGTCGTTTTTTTAATTTTACCTTTAACAGAAATTATCAACTTTTTTTTGATATAAGTTTGAATTATAATAGCCAAAGAACCACTGAATTCCTTCCCAGAAAATGCTTAACCAATAAATTTTAAGCAACATAAATCCTATTAGAATTGTCCAATCAGTAATATATGTATGATTCGTGGACACTTTTTACAGGTAGAATAAAAACTCAAAAATTACCTGAATAGCTTAATTTATTGAAAAGAATTAACCTCCAAATTTGGAGAAGCAAATATAAAATTAAAGTAAATTAAATTAAAGTAGCATTTCGATGACCACAAGCTGGGTTAGGTAGGTGTTTTACTCAATATAACACCAGGAGATAATTTGGGAACTCATTTGAATTTTTTTTTGACTCGCACAGGATTTGAACCTTCGACCTTCTGCTTGGACTCCCATGACGGTACCAACTGAGCTATCTCCCCCCTAATAGCTTAATAAAAAGTGGAAAAAAAATTTGACTTCGTTCAATTGATTTAAAAAAAAATTGAAGTAATAATTCATCAATAAAGGATGAATAAAAAAAGTTATTACAGGTTAATTAAATAAAATGAAAGATTTCAAGAATAATTTAAAAAAAAAAGGTGAAAAAAAATTTTGACCAATCAAAAAATCGGTATTTACCATATTTATTCAAAATTAAGAATATATCGAAACATCAGATAATTTATTCTAATCCTTATTTTTTTTTCTAAAAAATAACTCAAATGAAATTTAATTTTAATTTAATATAAAATCTATTGAAAAATAATTCGAATTATGAATAAAAAAAATAGCACTATTTCTTCAATTAGAAGAATAAATAAATAATTAGAATTATAGTTAATTTCGAGTAAATACGGTAGTTTTCCGGAAGCGAAGCTACGGGTGTGACCTTGTTATTTTAATAAGTATATATTTGAATATTTAAGAAAAAAAAAAGCATTTCAGTCTTTAATTTTTGATGATATAAAACCGTAATTTTTCGAATTTTTATGAGAAAATAATTCAATTTTTTTCTTCAAAAATGAGTTATCGTCTGTTTTTTCTCATTTCTTTCGGAAAAAAAAATTTACAAATTTTCATTATGCTTTAAGTCTATTCTATTAACTTAAATTTTATTAAAAAATACAAAATTACTGTTCTTATATTTTTTTTTGTTGAAAAAAATGAGTTAAAGAATAGCGGTCATTTTGACGGCTGTTGGTGCTTCTAGGTATAAAAAATGTTGGTGCTTCTAGTGTTAACTCAAGCGAAAATGTCACGCTAAAAATAAGACGGTACGAGTACCCGTACCCATACTAAAAAAAAATTTTTTTTTTTATTAAATTTTTTTTCTAAATCAATCACTTTGAAAAAAAAAAATTTTTTTAGTACGGGTACGATACGGTTTTCTAAAACAAGTAAAGAGCAATGCAGCATAAATACAGACTATTTAAGAAAGTAATATCTCAAATAAGTTGGACATGTTTTTTACATTATTTTAGGTCCGCTTTCGATTGCAACAGGAATTAGACTAGTAGGTAAGACCCTATCCGGTCCCCTGGGACCCCACTAACAGGGGTAATTTTTAATTTTTAAGGGGTAAAAAAATTTCCGATAATGATTTTGACGAAAACGAATATAGAAAAATTATCAAATGAAAATGTTTAGTTTTTAACTTTAAATCCTTCAAAAATTAGTTTTTTACGTTATTTAACTTGAGATAATTATAACTTTTGAACGAAAAATTTTTATGATTTCATTTTTATTTCATTTTGTAGAAAATTAAATTTGGAGAAAAATGTTGAGAAGGGTTTTTTTCTTTTGGATTTTTTTTCTTATAAAAATTCGTTTTTATCTAAAATTCTTTAAAAAAATCGGTATTATTTACGATATATTAGGCATAAATCAACATAAACCAATTTATTTTGATGAAAATTAGTCCAAAAATTAAAAATCAAAGTTAAGGTTCAAGAAAAGTAAAAAATTCAAATAAAAAAAACATTTCTAAATTAAGTGACGTAGCTACTATAATTCAACAACAGAAATCCTCAAAACAGGTAGAAAATATTCTAAAAACCCTTTTTATTGTTTTTTTTGAAAAAATTTCAATTTTTAAATTTAAATATCGAGTTTATCGTTATAAAAAATGTCATTTCATTTAAGTGTTCTTAGAACTGAATATATGAATGTTAAAAAATTAGATGGTTTTTCTGAAAATTTAAGAAAGGCTTAAAAAAACAATAAAAAGGGTTTAAAATAATGTAAAAAACATGTCCAACTTATTTGAGATATTACTTAAATATCTTAAATAGTCTGTATTTATGCTGCATTGCTCTTTACGTTTCGAATTCGAGTATGGGTACGTTAATTCGGGAGCAATGCAGTATTATTGTAAACTTTTGGATTTCTGATATTACAGAATTCTCGATAGTTTAATCAACGTTATTTGGATTGGCCGTCAACACCGGTTTTAACTACCCAAGGAAAAGAACATGCGGCATGCGGGTTAAAATACTTCAAGGAGAATGGAATGCTACGGGTCACTTGGCGGACATCTCTTGTTAAAAGCTCTTCAAACCATAACAAATATGTTATAAGATTCAGCGAACTTCTAATTTAATTTCTTTTCTTAAATTCTTGATTGACTTGATCCAAAAAAAAAAATAAAAAAGTAAAAGCATGATATTTTGAATTTTTTACTTAAGTTAAAACTAAACCACGTTCTAGGAAAGCAAATTCATGCTTTCCTTGTTGCTTGTAAATAGCTTAAATTTAACAATTGCTCTTAAACATAGCTTTACTTATTAAAAATAAAATAAAAAGTTAAACACTATAAAATTTCCTGAATGAACAGATCTATGATGTTGTGTTTAATAGTCAATTCTATATTTAAGCTTCATAAACGTTAATAATAAGCATGCTTTTTTTTTCTCTCAATTCAAAATATTTTTATTTCTAATTCAAAATAAAAAAAAATTATTTTTTTCCTTATAAGTACAAGGAAGTAAAATTTGAATGATTCAAAAAAAATTTTTTTATTTAAGCAAATTAAAAAATAAAATGAAAATTTTGAGCTTATTTTTCATTATTGCTATTATTATAACAATTAAATACTGTAACAGCTCCATTGGTAAGTGTATGTGGATGTTAATGGATTCATAGTCGAGGAGTTTGTTGTGAAAATGATGGTTGTGAATGCTGGAAAAAAAGTTGCAGAACGAAACAAAATTTTTTATATTTAAATTCGAAATATAATTATCTTTGCAAATTTGCCTGTGGTTAATGGTCGAGTTTCATTTTTTTTAATTTTTTTTTCAAATGACTAAAAAAAAATTAACCTAAACAACGGAACCAGAATCTATAAATAAACAGAATTTACAAGACGGAATAAAAAAAAATATTAGAAAATTTTATTTTTTGAAATTCTATAAAAGCACACCTACACTAAAAACGGAAAATTTAAAAAAAGAATTTGAATCGAAAAAGCAAAAAAATGCGGATTTTTCAGTGTTACTGATTTTTTACCGAAAAAAGGCAGGCGGCCAGTTTTTGCCGGTCAGTAACGGCCAAAATAGACCGACCGTTGACCGACCGCAAAAGTGGCCGGCCAAAAATTTTTTTTTTTTGAAATTTTTTAATAATAAATTTTTTTTGCGGAAAATTTTTTTTCGGAATAATTCAACATAAGAAAAAACGAATGATTGAGCAGACATCGATCCCATATTCTTAAAATCAAAAATTTAAAAAATATTTAAAAAAAAAACTAAAAAAAATTTTTCCTAAAAAAAAAATTGAATAGAATTTTTACGAAAAAGAAAAAAAATTATAAATTTTAAATATTAAATTAATTTGGACCATTTGCTGGCCGGCCAAAAGGCCAATAAACGGCCGATCACCAAAATGGCCGGTCATCAAAACGGTCGGCGATTGAACGGCCGGCCAAATAGACGGCCAAGGCCGAATTTCAAAAAAATTTTTTATTATTACAAAAGAGCTAAAAATAGCGGTTGAAATTTTTCTTTTTTGAATTTTTTTTTAACTCACGAATGTCTCTGATTTTTGAAAACTTGCCTATATTATATCTATATATTGTTTTTTTCTTCAAAATTTCAGAAACTTTGAACCCCTATAGTCAAAAATAAACTTTTATAGAACTAAAAATTGATACTTAAATTTAGATTTTTTTGTTCCAAAATCTGCACAAAAATCAGGCTCTGTAAAAATGATCGAGATGGTTCAAATTTTTGAGTGAATATTCCGGAGTTTAAGAAAAAAAAAACAAGTTAATTTTTAAAAAATTTTATTTACAAAATATGCTTTTTTCATAAGAAATAAAATTTCTTTATTCATTTGAATTTGAATCGGCGTAGAGTGAATCAATAACTTGAGAGTACATCTTAGCAACAATTGGTCTTCTAAGTTTCAAAGTAGGTCCCAATTCACCACCAACAAGCGAAAAGTCTTTTGGTAAAATAGAAAACTTTTGAACTTTAGCTGCTCTACTAACCGATTTATCATTAGCTCTTTTAATAGCAGTCTCAATTGCTTTATAAACAATAGGATCTTTGTTATCGATAATATCATTGACATTTCTTGAATTTGATCCTAGTCTTCTCAAAAAATCAACACATTCACTTGTTAATTCGTCCAATGGTGTCATTGTATTCAAATCCATTTTACTCTTAAGAGTAATTAAAATGACTAAATATTTCTTTTTGTCACCGACAAGCATACAATTACTTATTAAATCAGGTAGTTCCGATTTGACATTATCCTCAACGGGCACTGGTGCTATATTCTCTCCACCAGCTGTTATAATTAATTCTTTAAGTCGACCAGTGATGTAAATAAAATTATTGTTAATTTTAGCTATATCACCAGTTTGAAGCCATTCATCAGAATCGAATGTTTGTAAGGTCTTATTAATGTCATTCAAGTATCCCATAAAAACATGACGACCTTTTACTAGTAATTCTCCACTACCATCTGCGTCTTTATTGCCCAATTTTGACTGGTTGCATTGTCTCAATGGTCCTACTGAGGTAACTCGATTTGAAAAGACTGTTCCTACACTATGAGGCCCAGTCGACTCACTCATACCATAAGTCTCACATAAAGGAATACCTAAGCTTATAAAAAAATCCAATGTCTCTTTAGTTATTGGCGCTGCACCACTATAAACTGCTCGACATTCGTCTAAACCCAATTGAGCATGTACTTTATTTAGAATTAAAACTTTAGCTAATTTCCATGATGGATTTAGCATGGAATTACGACCATTAAATCTTTGCATAACAGTCTCAGTAGCTACTTTTTGAGCCCATTTGAACATGTTTAATTTAACTCCGGATAAAGTTTTAACATTTTTTTCAATACCCTCTTGTATTTTTTCCCATACTCTAGGTACACCGAAAAAAAAAGTCGGACGAACTTGTTTTAAAGTAGTGTTTAAAGAGCCCTTTAAAGCGTCTGGTTGAGCGAAATAGACTGTTCCACCGATGAATAATGGACAATATGTGTCTACAATTTGTGCTGCAATGTGACTTAAGGGAAGATAAGAAATGAAGCGTTCATTAAATTTTTTTAAATTAGCAGCATCGGCCATGTATCGAACTAGATAAGTAATGTTATCATGGCTTATCATAGCTGCTTTGGGCATACCTGTAGTACCACTCTAGAAAATAATTGTATGATATATTTGTTAAATTTTTTGTCTGTGCTAAACAAAAAAGCTTACAGTGTAAATTAAGGATGCACATTTGTTCGGTGCCAGAGTCTTAATTCTCAAGTCTAAATCTGAATCATGTACATTTGATCCAATTTCCATAAATTCTTTCCACTTTATTAAAAATTCAAGTTAGAATTCATAAGAAGTTTTTTTGGTAAATTAAATGAAAGTAAAGTGTGCAGCCCTACTTCTTAAGAATGAACAGAAAAAATTTGATAAAAAAAACTCATTTATTTATCTACAGTACAATTAAAACTAACTTGTACGTTTCTTTTCCTTTCCTCTTCCTCAACTCTTCCTCGACTCTTCTTCAACTCTTCCTCTTCTTTTCCTTTCCTTTCTCAGGAAAGGAAAGGTTTCAAAAAAATACGTTATAAAATATTAGTTTTTATTGAATGCTTTCTTCAGAGGAAGAGGAAAGGAAGAGTTGAGGAAGAGTCGAGGAACAAAATGCGTACAAGTTAGTTTTAATTTGTACTGTATTTATTTAAATTCATACTCAATTACTAGCAAGAAGAATCGATCCAAGAGTAAGAACCGGTCCGATCCGGGAGGGTTTTTTTAATTAAAAAACTCCAAATAGAATTGCATCGGAGAATTCGGTCGTTATCAATTTAAGCTCAACGATCTTAATAGTCAAATTATAAGAAAAACTGTTAGATTTGATTCCTCATTAAAAATCTTTGTTAGTTTATTAAAAAATCGAAGTTTTGACAATAAAAAAAAAAGTTATAAGTTTTTTTTTATCACGATTTAAGAGTTTTTAACGTTAAAATCTTAAAATTTTTTTAAATCAGATCAAAATAGCTTTGTTCTGAGGTCAACTTTTCCGGGATTAAAAATTTTGGGAAAACTTATCGGCCTGAAAGCCGTAGAGGATCTTTTTGACGGACCCAAATTTTTTAGCCTCAAAAATAATTAATCACTAATAGCTTGTTTTAAAAAATACCTAGCTTTAAATTTTAAATCAAATCAAAAAGGATTAATGCATATTTTTTTAATTAAATCGTTTTCTAGTATTAAAAAAGCTTTAAGCTAATAAAACTTAAGCTTTTGAAATTTTAAATTATTTCTTTCTTAAGAACCAAACTTTGCACTTGAAAAACTTAGAAGAACTTTGCTGGCTTTATTACTTCTTAAATAGCAGTGAATGTTATTTAAACCAGTTAAGCTTATTTTCTTTTTTTAATTGCTCAGGGACTTGTTCTTCAATGCAGATTTTTGCAGTAAAAACAAGTATACGGGATATTAACCTATGATGAAAAGAACTAGACCATAAGGTTCTACAATTTTTGAATAATCTCATTTGGATCAAGTTTAAATTGTCTAAAAAGTGTAAAATAGTATAATTTACAAATCTTATAAGATTTTTTTTTACATATAAAATTAGATACACACATTAGTCAAAACATAGTAATTAAAAATCTTTTTAAAAAAGGAGTTTCTCATCATAAGGAAGATAAAAAATCCTTTTGATCAAGTAAAGTCGTTTAATTAACTTATTAAAACTAATTTGGAATAAAAGAAAATATGTCCCTTTTTTTTCATTTAGAATTTTTCGAAAAAAAAGTCAGATCAAGTCTATAAAAGTTAAAAATAAAAATCTTACAGCCATAACAAATCCACCATGATTATTTTCAATTGTACCAGAATATTGTATAATTTTTTTTAGTCCCAATTGATCTTTATAATTAATAACTTTATCTAATAATTGTTTATTTTCGACAATTATAATTTTCGATCCACTATCCCTGAGTATATACTCGATTTGCTCAGCCGAATTGGTCGTATAAATACCACAAGCAACTCCCCCAGCAAATATAGTACCCAATAATGAAACAAACCATTGTGGTGAATTAAAACCCAAAATCGAAACACATTGACTATTATCTAAACCTAACTTAATAAAAAAAAAAATTTTTAAATTTTAAAAAATTTTTTTTTTCTTAAAATTTACTTTGATTAAACTTTTGGCTGCTTTTTGACACATTTTCCAATATTCCTCGAAAGAAAATCTCAACCATTCACTATCAGCTGTTGGTTTATAAGCCAAAGCGTCATGTTCAGGCTTTGATTTAACTGTTTTTTGAAACATTGAATAAATTGAAATCGGCGGATATTTAACTTTATCCAAATCAGTTAGTCTTAGTCTAACTGGTTGACTTAATTGACTAGACATGGTCGAATCAGCTGGACATAATTGATCCGGACCATTTTTCCAATCATAATTTGATGTCCTTGTTTGGATAGTTTCAATAGAATCCATTCTATCTAAATTTTTAGTTTAGCTTCTAAATTTTTTTTTTGTTTTGAATAAAAAAAATTAATAAAATGATTTAAGTGTTATATAATGTTTAAGGGTTTTATTTTTTATTTAATTGAATAGCTTTATCTTGGCAAACAAAAGGATGAATGATTAGCCAAGTTAAATATATGAAGTACTCGAACCACTTTTTTTTAAAAATAGAAAAATATTCAATTTTTATCTTTTTAAGAGAGAAAGAAAAAGAGATATTTTTTTTTGAATAATATTCGACAACGATGCTTTTTAATTCTATTTTTCATGTGATTTATGACAATTTAAAAAATTTTTATCTCTTGACAAAATTAAACAATTTTAAAAAAAATAAATATTTGTAGAGTTGCTCTTTAATTTTGACTTACTTAGGGCTCTTAGAGCTTAGGCAAATAGTTTAAAGCTAAAATTGTTTTTTACTTTAAATTATTATGATTGATTTTGCCTTAGTTATCTGTTTATGTGAATCTGATTTTTTAAAATTTTAAACTCTCTTGTTTTTTTTTAAATTTTTATGTTATTTTCTGTGAAATATGAGAATTTTACACAACTATCTTTAGTAGGAGTGTTTGTAGAATGAAAAAAAAGGTACGCTATTTTTTTTATAAAAGTTCAAGCACCCTGTGATGAAATTATTTAATTTTTTTCTTATTCAAAATTATTTTTTTTCAATGAGTTTAGAATTTGTTTAGAAAATAGAAAACAAGCGTTTGTTTTCTTCTCTTCTTTTTTTTTCTTTTTGTAGTATTGATTGTAAAATTTTTAAACTTAATTGAAAGCATGCCTTGAATGCTTGCAAGATTGTCAAATAAAACTTAACACTACGCCGTAAAAAATAATCAAAGTTTAAAATTCAATTTTTAAAATTTGGAGTTTTTAAAAATAAAAATGACGCAATCAATTTAAAATTATAAGTTTTAAAAAAATATGTAAAAGTTTGTTGTTTTAAAATGCTCTAGAAAAAATAAAATCAATCGACATGTGGCAAAATTTAAAAAAAAAAAATATTTTAAAAAATTCAATTGAAAATATGCATTTTGACTTTTTTTTAAAAGTATTTTATCTCTGGCAAAAAATATCTGTAAAAAAGAATTATTGATGACTAATAACCCATAATCGAATCAAGAAATTTTTTTTTTTTATTTTTACTTTTTAAACTTATGTTGGAAAATCTTTTTTGATTAATCAGTAGTTAAAAATAGTATAACTGATAATTAAACTGGATTAAAAAATTTTGAAGAAAAATGAATATTTAAAAACCTAGTTATTGTTTTAGTTTTTAAGATAAGTAAGATTTTTGTTGTGTTTCTAAGTATATTCATCAAGAAACTTTTTTACTTCTCGCACAGTAAATGGTAAATTAAACTTTATCAAATTTTCCAGTAAAAAGTAAAATAAGAATTTACTTTTTTAAAGTAAATTGGAAGAATAACATCAAATATATAAGTACCTTTGGTGTTCCAAAATAATTTTTGTTGAGATAAAACTACTTTTACTTGTCCTACTTCATGCAATTTAATTTTTTATTCAAATTTACTTTAAAAAAAATAAATTCTTCTAAGTAATTTCACTTAATTTATTAAAAAAAGAAAATTTGGTAAATAAGATTGTTTACTTTAGTTGGTAAAGTAAATGAAAGTAAAGTGATCTCTTTTAAGGTCGTTCCACTTATTATGTTTCACGCGCTCAAATAACGATTCATCTATATCGACCACAGCTCCTTGAAAACAACGAAAAAATAAAAAAATTATGTAACACGAAAATGTAAAATTAAGAGTTTGTAAAATTTTTTTTTGCTAAATATAAAAAAAAAATTGAATTAATTTCACAATCAAGCAGCTCAAGCAATATAATTTTTTTTGAACTGCTTGATTGTGAAATTTCAAGCAATTCAATTTTTAAGTTCTAATTATTAAATTTCGATTAAAATTATATGATGTTACATGATTTTTTTTTTGTTTTTTTTTTTCGTTATTTTCAAAGAGATAAAAAAATTAGCAAAAAAAGATTGAAATTATTTTGACCAAAAATTTCTGAAAATGGAAGTTCCTATACCGTAACATTTTTCACCATATAATGTTAAGGAATTTTAAGGTTTTTTATTTTAAAGTAACCCATTCAAAAATCAACTTTTGAACTGTTACAAAGCTCCTGTTGCTGACTCGGGTATAACTCCATACATTTTTTTTAATCAAATTCAATAAAATTCTTATTAACCCCGGGTAAAAAATAAAAAAATCTTAAATTGTGCTTAAATTTTTTTTTAAATTTTTTTCATATAGCCCCATCACGCATTAAAAACATGAATACTTGCATATTAGGCTTTGTCAGAGTTAGTCAAAACCCAAAAAGTCACATAGGTCGAGTTTGAAATTTACTTTCATAAAATATTTTTGGAAATTAAAAGTCAGACTTTGATTTGACCGATTTTTTGTTACTAAAAACTATTGCAAAATTCAAAAAAACGAATTTAAAGCCTAGTTACTGGTGACTTTTACAAACTCTCGGCTATATTAGATTTTTTTCAAAACAAAATCGATTAAATTTTGGACAATCCCATCCAATTTCTAAATTCATTTTTTACTTAACCCTTCTGTTAAAATAAATTTTTAATAAAATTATTTACTACCTTCTCCCAAGTATCTTCGCGTATTGCCAAAAAGATTATTTTAGTAAAATTAATAAAAAATTGCTAGTAAAATTAATTAATGTCTTTTTTGTTAATAAAAAATTGCTTTTTTTAAATTGAACGAAAAAAAATTGCAAAATTGAATTTAAAATTTCCTTAATTTTGAAATAACATCTTTTTTTCTATAAATACTAAGTAAAAAAACAAAAAAAAATTAATTCAAATAACTTTCAAAAATAAAATCTTCTTCATCATCATCACATAAAATGAGCGCCAAAGAACTTATTGAAAAATATTCTAATCAAACTAGACTAGCTAATCAAAATGACAAAGTCTACAAAGACGAATGTGTTTATACATTCGACACCCCCGAAACCCACGATGGCCTATTCATTTGTTTAAAAACTTTCATTGGCATTGGCAAACCGTCATTGTCTCTACATTACGAAAAGACTCAATCTCATTTGTACTTGCATTTAAGAACAATTCGTCGCGAAGTCGAAAGCGAAAGTGAAGAACCAGAAAAGAAAATAACTAAATTAGCCATTGGTGTCGATGGTGGTTTTGACTTGGCTGAGAAAAAATTCTATTATGAACATAAATACTCTTTGTATATTTACCCTGAGGACTATGAAATTTCTTTAGATGAAAATCATACACATCAAGACTTGACTGAACAAGTCGCTAAATCAATAAACTCTGTAATTAAAGCCGAATCAGCATCTCTTAAAGAAGATCTTAACTCTGCTTGGGACGGTGAACAACGCTTTGTTTCAAAACACTCGGCCAATCTTTTACAATTACCCGATCCAGTTCAAATATCACCTGATCCCAAGACTTGGAAATGTGAAATCTGTGGTATGACTAATAATTTATGGTTGAATTTAACCGATGGTAAAATTCTATGTGGTAGAAAACAACTCGATGGTTCAGGTGGTAACAATCACGCAATTGAATACTATCAAAAAACAAAATATCCATTGGCTGTTAAATTAGGCACAATAACATCGAAAGGCGCCGATGTTTATTCCTATGAAGAAGACGACATGGTCGATGATTCCAATTTGGCCGTTCATTTATCCCATTTCGGCATAAACATGTCCAAAATGGAAAAAACAGAAAAGACTATGGCCGAACTTGAAATAGACCTCAATCAAAAAGTCGGCGAATGGGATCGTATACAAGAATCGGGTAGTAAATTAGAGCCCTTATATGGACCGGGTTTTACTGGTATGAAAAATTTAGGAAATTCTTGTTACATTAATTCGGTAGTACAAGTTTTGTTTAACATACCGGATTTTGTAAATAAATATTTTTCAAATTATGATTTATATAGACAATTGACTCAACAAAATCCAAGCGAGGATTTTAATTTTCAATTAAGTAAATTATCCTATGGTCTTGTATCAGGTCGATATTCACAACAAAATCAAAGTATTAAACCACAAAATTTTAAGAATCTTGTCGGTAAAGGACATAGTGAATTTTCGACTAAAAAACAACAAGATGCCTATGAATATTTAATACATTTATTGGATTTAATCGAGAGAAATTTAAGAAGAGACACTTGTAATACAAACAATCCGACTGAGGTATTTAAATTTCAATTAGAAGATCGTTTAGAATGTGCTCAATCTCATAAAGTTAATTATAAACGTCGCGATGACTTTTGTCTAAGTCTACCAATTGCCAAAGATAAACCAGTGAATAGGAAACAATTAGAAGAATTTGAAGCGCGTAAACTTGAATTGGAAAAACAAGGGTTAAAATTAGAACCTGGTGAAATAGTACGACCTGAGATTAGACTAGAAGATTGTCTAGATTTATACACACAAAACGAAGTGATTAATGATTTTTATAGCACGGCTACAAAGTCAAAAGGCGATGCGATCAAATCAAC
>NTPY01000066.1:370480-381407 GCA_002922825.1 Brachionus calyciflorus
TTTTTGAATTTAAAAAAAAAAAGTTCAGATGTTATTTTGTTGGTTTTAGAATTTCTTTAAGTAGTTTTTTCCTATTCACTTGTACAAATTATATTTTTATAAATAAAATTTGATTTTAATTACTTTTGAGTCCTAAGTTAAGGTATACAAAAATAAACTTTTTATTTTTTTTATTTGAATTCAAGTACTTTATCCCCTGTTTTTAATAACTACCTTGAATTAGAGTACTCTTTTTTTTGTTATTGGTATTTACAACAGATTAATCTAGGCAAATATGCTTAGAAATTAGCAAGTTATTTTTAGTTTATATATTCGAATTATTAGAATAAAAAAACAACAAAAAATTGACGTTTAGCCTAAGTTCTAAAGACTCTTTATTTATTTAGGTATAATTTGATTCTCAAACCAGACATTAACTAATTCCATTTATGAGTGACACATAAAGCGAACATGATAAATAAAAATTGTTTGAATTAGTATTTATTATTCGACTAGAAATTTCTTTCTTTTTAAATTAAAGTCTAGTCTAAAATAGAATCCACAGGGTATCTACTATTAAATTAAGAAATCTTAAGATTTAATTTGAAATAATCAAAAACTTTAAAATCATTGAATTCACATGAAAAAAATTCGGTAATATTTGGCTTTTCATAATTCTGACTTAATTTATCTTAAAGTCATTTTTATACTTTGCCTATGAGACTCAATCGATTCAAATAAATAAAACAAATTTAAGTTATTTTTTTTTGTATTAAATAAAAAATTTTTAAATCTTTAATTTTTTATTTCATGTTCTTTTCGTAATACTAAAACTTAGACCTTGATGTTTTAAAAGATCAAGACTTCTCCGTTATTACATTTTCCTCCCAGTCTCTTAATATATTTTAGTAGTGTCCATGTTGCATGTCATGTAATTGTCTTTTTCCCGAATTAAAGATGAACACGAACTCAAAAAAATTTTTTTTCGTTTACAGGAGACTTGATGAAATTACTTATAAGTTTCCCAAGTAATTGGTTATATCTTATTTACTCGCAATTAAGAATATAGTGGCATATAAAATAAATTCAAAAAATGACCAAAATAAACGAATAAAATTTTGGGTTCTAATACAAAATCCATTGAAAAATGATTCGTATTAAGAATAAAAAAGTTAAGTGTATCGCCTTAAAATTTAGAAGATGTACCATCATCGAGTAATTACGGCAACAAAATTTATTTTTAAATTTTACCACTCCTTTTTTTGAAGCTATAAGCCAAAAGATTTCATTTCAATTATAAAATCGTGGGTACCAATCTAAAATTTCATATTGAGCCATGATATATCTATTGAGTATTTACGGCATGGGGTAGATTTTAGAAAAATTCCCAACACTAGGCCCCTTTAAGTGTTTTTTCGTCTAAATTGATTTATTGTGAAAGAAAAGCTTGACAAAAGTTCTTAGGCCTCGTGTGTAAGATTTTCTAAAAAATAACTCCATGTTTAGGATGCATAAAAATAATTAAGGCATTATCAGACCATAATTAAATTTGTCTAAAAATGGACATGTATCTTGCTGGTTTTCGAAAAAGATAGCAGCTTTTTCGGGTCTTTTAATAAAATAATACAGTGCCTTTTTTATAGTATCTTTAAAGTCGAAAGTGGCTTATTTTTGAAGTGTAAATGTAAATTTCGCATCTATTTTGATAAATTAACGAAAATTTTAGCTAACGATACGTCAGTATTTTAGACCGAAACGTCTTTAAAGCCAGCAAAAAATTTCTAAAAAACTTCAAAAATAGGCCACTTCCATTACGTTATGTCATATTGAAAAACAAGTGTTCGATATTTAACGACATGTCGCTAAATCAAGTATATGTCTTTTTGTAATGAATCGATGATTTTCTCATTTATTAAGAAATATTTAGTTAGTGTCTTTAGTTCTTAAGAAATAGAAAATGTGACAAAGATGCTTAAAAAACTTTCAAAGGACTCTGGTTTTACACAAAACTAGCTGAATTGAAATAATCAAAAATTTAAACTATGAAAATTTCCTGATAAAATTAATTAAAACAAAATCTATATTTAAAATATGAAAAGGAGAAAATTTTATTTTGATTTTTAAAATTAGATATTGGTGTTCAAATCGGTCAAATCTACCTAAATAGAAATATTTTTTCAAATCTTAAATCTTATGACAAAATCTAAGATTTAAAATAAAAACTGATAATTATAATTTGATAAGAATCTAAAATTTTTCGAAAAAAAAAAAAATTCGTAATTAAAAATAAAATCCTAAAGTCCGCTCGGTGCTAATTATTAAAAACACCTTTTTAAAAAATAAGAAATAATTGTATTAGATTATAAAAACCCTTCCGTTTGAATCCTAAAATTACGTTTATTTATAAAATTTCAACGATCATTAATTTTGAATTCGAATTTCATTCTAATTTCAATTTGACTATGTTTCACTGATTCCGATGAAAAATAAAATCATGAGTTATTCAAAATAACTTGAATATATGAGCGGAAATTTTTTTAAATTCAAAAAAAAAAAATACCTTCGTATCCTGTTACGGAAAAATCTATCTTACCACAACAAAAAAAGTTTTTAAAAAAAATTTGTTTTTTTCATATTCTAGTAGGATAATAGTATCCGGTTTCTAAAACGTGTTCTAAAATTTGTTCGGATTCTATTGAATCGTTGACTCGATGTACACTTAAAGTAGTTGACTTTCGAAAACTTAATTATTTTATTGTATGTTTAGAGGACAGCTATTTGATATATTTGTTTAAAAATCAACCAACTTTAAACATATTTAAATCAATGTTAAATTTTTTATTGACCTCACTTTAAAAAAAAGTAAAACAAAATCACAATCGATTTATTAGATTAAAGCATTCATGCTCCGGTTTGTTAATAAAAAAAATTTTTAGTTATTTATATTTTGTATAAAAAAAAATTTGTTTTTTTTTTCGAGGAAAATTTAATATATATTTTTGGCATAAACAACTATGTTGTAAATATCCTGTTATTCTTTAAAAAATCGGAAAAATAAAAATTTAAAAAATTTTTCCGATCAACCGCATGTCTGTTTATTCTAAAGTCGATTTAAGTCGTAGTCAGACTATTAGTAACTACGATAATAAAAAAAACAAAAGGATAAAATTTAATTTTTATTTTTTTGAACGCTTCGATTGATATTTTAATGGTATATAGAATAAAAAAATTCTAAAATTTTAGTAATAAATTATTAATTGTGATTTTGATAGCCTCAAAATTACAATTAATTAATTTTTAAAATTTCGATTTGAATGAATAATTTTTATTCGATTTTATTTGGTGTATTGTTATATTTGGTTCATTAGTTTTATAACCTGTAAATTACAAATGAATTACTTTCAGGAATTTATACAAAGAAGAGAAACAATAAAATAGTGAGTATAAAAAATCACATCGAAATGTTAATGGCTATTTAGACATAAAAAATTTTTTTGTATTAAAATTTTTATTTTGCTACTTTATGATCTGTTTTAAGAGAAATTTTAAGTTTTTAGAATTTTCTCTTTTTAATTCTTAAGCTTCTTATTTTTGTAAAAGTTTGTAAATAATAAAAACGTAATAAGTTCTAAAACAAAAGTTAAAATTATTAACCTGTTGTGTCGAACAAAAGAACATGTCTATTTATCATATACAACTATTTTTGATCGATAATTATTACAAAGTTTAGATGTTACCATCATTAAAATCTATTCTAAAATTCATAAAGCGCCATCTCAAAATGTGTTTTTAACAAAGTTTTTTCAATGGTTTGTTTTGCGGAACAAATAATAAAAATTTATTTCGTCTTTTATTTAATTTTAAAAAGTTAAGGAAACTCTTGGTAACACTTATTTTAAATTTATGCTTTGAAGTGTCATATTGATGATACTGCAGTGCTCCTGAATTAACGTCGTTCGCGTCCCCGTAGTTCATTTATTTTTGCTGGAGTACGGATACGGGTACGACTTTGGATGAGAGCAATGCAATATTCTTATAAGACACAATAAATTGTTTAAAAATAAAAAAACTGACATTGAAGACTATTGTTCACAAGTGCCGTAAATCCACATTTAAATAGTATTAAAAAATTGTAATTGTCACGCTTTGTCATACGGAGTCACGCTTTTTCACAATTTTAAGTCACACTTAATCACTCTTATTCATTATTAATCAACCCTTATTAAGATTTTCTTTCAAGTCACATTTTGTCACGCTTAAGAAACCCAATTATGACATAATACAGTCAGACCTCGATTTTGTAAACTTTCAAGGGAAAACAAAAAAAAGTTTACAAAATCGAAAATACACAAAATCGAGGCCTCGTTTTTGTAAACTTTTGTTTACAAAAAATTGAGGTTAATGTATTAGTATGCATAAAAAAATAAATTGATATAAGTAATTATTAAAAAGTCTCAAAAAAAAAAATTTAATTAATTATATCATTAAAAAAAATCAGTAATTCTTTTAATATAATTTCCTTTGTGCTACGCGTGGGCGTTCCATCACGCTTAAATCTTATTACTGTTGTTATTTTTTTGCGTGAAAAAGTTGACAAAATGGAGGTAATTTTGCAATAAAAATAAACTTTTGTTAAATAAAATTAACTTTACAAAATCGAAATTTTAATTCATGTAAAGTATTGATAGAATTTCTGTTTTTTCAAAATAAGTTTACAAAATCGAAAGCACACAAAATAGGGGTTAACAAAATCGAGGTCTGACTGTATATTTATTAGTCAGTTGGAATCGAAGTGACTTTTAGACTATCGGTTGAGGTAGATAAAAACATATAAAAATAGAAAATCAAAAATTAACACATACAGTGAGTTCGCACTTATATCAGCCATAACTTATATCACAATTAAGATATATCACTGGTTTTATAAAGAACCGATTTCCTCCAATATTTTTACATTATCAAAATGTTAAGTTATTTCACCTTTCGATATCACATGTTTTACTTATAACACGATTTTTTTTCAAAAAAATTGCATTCACTCACATAAATTAGTCTCTTTTTTATCACAAAAAGAATTATCTTAAAAAAATGAATTCTGTTTTAAGCCGAAAAAAAAGAATAACATTATTGAACTCAACAAAGAAAGCCATTGTATTAGAAAAATTAAAAACAAATAAGAGTGATGATGTTAATTGCAATTGTGTGTTAATTTAATTTAAATTTGTTTTGTATTCTAAAATGATTCATCTGTAAATAAATTTGACAAAAAAATTTTTTTTCCTAGTTTTATCCCAATTTAGATATATCCCATCTATTGCTTCGGACAAACGGGGTGATATATCTGCGAACTCACTGTAAAATGATTTTTCGACGATACTCATCACTAACACTCATCGAAAAAAATTTTTCTAAGTTAAAAAATAAACTTTTCAGGTCGACTAATTCCCAAATCATCGATAATTGCGCGAAATAAATTGATAATAAAAACAAAAATTTTAATTTTAAAATTTAAAAAAAATTTTTCTAAAAATAAATCTTTTTAAAAGTTGAAAATTAAATTTTGTTTTAAATATTATTTATTTATCGGTTGAATCTTACATGAAAAAAATGTTAGAAATTGTTATGATTACTCAAAGAAATGGAAGATTGAATTCAATTCAAGCAAATCTGTTGCATTTACATCTGGTAATAAAATATATGATTCGTTTTTATTAGGGGGTAACATACAAAAGAACTCCAAATTTTGAGGAGTAGGAGTAAGAGTAGGAGTAGCCTACTCCTACTCCTAGTCCCTCACTTTCAGGAGTAGGAGTAGTCTACTTCTACTCCCTACTCCTACTCCTACTCCTACTCCTACTCCTACTCCTTACTCCTCGAAACTACTCCTAAAATAGGAGTAATTTACTTCTACTCCTACTCCAACTCCTGTAGTTTGGAGTAAAAAAAAATTTTAAATTTAAGATTTTCAATAAAATTTTTAATTTTTTCTATAATTAAATCTATTATCAAGGACTGCACTTCTATTAAAATTGTGTCGAAACGAATCGATTTCGTAACGTACCTTTTAACTAGGGTGCAACTTCTTAAGTTAAAAAAATAGCTTATTTTAACGTTTGATACTTGATTTTTGTCAATTATAAAAATATTTAAATATTTTTTTTTTTTTTAAATATATTTTTAAGACAAAACTTGAAATTTGGGTTATTTATTTAAGTTTGATCACGAGTTAGGCGCTTTTAACAAAAGTTTCATTGAAGGGTTTTGATGATTAAATTTATAAGTATAACCATTTTCAAAATTTTTAATTTTTTCCATAATTAAATCTATTAAAGAAATGAAAACCTATTAAAAGTTTGATTTTATCTAAAAAGGAAAATTTAGTAATAATTTTATTTCTTAAGTAAATTTCCGGATATTTTATTCCAAAATATTTGTCTTAAAGGTGTTCAACGTTCCTGTCGAGCCGCTTAAAGTAAAGCATGTAAGTTACAGTATAGCTTTAAAAACTGCCGTTAATTAGCCCTTGGTTTTATAAAGGCAATTTGAAGTAAGTTATCAATACACCAATTCAATATCAAAATTAATTGAATTCCGATTTATGGCTAATTCGGAAAATTTAATCCGTAATGGCATTTTTTCGGTGCGAATCGTTCAGGTTTAACGAGGGTTGACTGTACATTTTATTTTCAACCTTCAAACTAGGAGTAGGCGTAGGCTACTCCTACTCCTCAAAATTTGGAGTTCTTTTGTATGGGGGGTAATATTGTACCTAATTGTGAGAGTTTTGTGTACCTTGGTTTACCGATTGGTGGTAATGAATTTATAAACGAGTTCATTAATTTAAAATTTAGAAATGTTGAGAAAGCTTTGTTTTCATTCAAAGGTTTGGGTGTACTCCCAAAAACCACCGGTCCTTTGACAATTGGTTTTTTGTACAAGACATATTGTCAATCTATCTTCAGATATCCAATGGATAACTTGATGTTAACTAACCAGAAATTAAAAGAAATTAATATTCGACAGAATATGCTTATAAGGAATTTAGTTGGTATTAAAAACAAATATTCAATTATGAAACCGTTGCTTGAGGCTTTAAGAATTGAAGAAATCCCTCTTATTTACTTTATGCATAAGTTGTCTTTTATTTCTCAGTTAATGAATAACAGTTTAACCAGTGATGTATATAATTATTTAAAGAAATTTTATTCTTCAAATAAAACACCGGGTATGTCATTTGAAAAACAGGTTAAATCCCTTGAAAGAATTGTTGGTATGAAAATATCGCTAAATAATCACAAAGAAATAACAGCCGCATTAAAAAATAAATTTCGATGTCCAAATAAAGGTCTTGTTGATTCTGTAAAATTTGTACTAAATAGTATTCATTTATGTGTTGTAAATAAACAAACTTTTTTTGATGAACTAAAAACTTTGAACTTATTGCTTTATTATGAATTTGGGTGACAATGTTATTTTTTTTATGTAATTTAAAACTAAATTATCTTTCTTTACTCGTTTGTATTCAATCTTTTTTTTATTTTTACTTATTTTATTTTTTTTTATTAACTTTTTATTCTAATGTCCATGGGACGAATTTTCTTAAATAAATAAATAAAATAAATAAAATTATTTATTTATATTATTTTTTAAAATTAAACAAAAATTTTAATTTTTTGTAGAATTTTTGGATCAAGAATACTTACGTTTTATTAACATTTCTAAAATTGTAATTTTTCGGGAAAATCAATGAATGTTTTATTAACATTTTATATGTTTTTTCTGCCTTATCAAAGTCTATTATATCACCTTAGCGTGATATAATAGACAGTTTCTTCTATTTGGCTCAGTAAGCTAGGAGTAATCAGAAATAATATGTTGTAATTGGGTATCATACAAGTTTTGTTGTCGCGGAAATAGAAAAGAATATTTTTTTATACATTTGTTTTGATTTTTTTGCTTACCCTTATCCATCAAAACAAAAATGACCAAAAATATTTAAAAAAAATGCAGAAAATAAAAAAATTGACCAACAAGCCACAAATCTTAATCAAAATATATTTTATAAATACTTAAAAAACTAATAATAGAATAACTACAAGAAATAATTTTTAAAAATTTGATGTTTATTTAAATGGTCACCTAACACTTGTTTTGTAATAATTCCTAAAGATGTCTATACAATTTGTCTGGAATTATAAAGACATAAGCTTGAGTAACTTAAAGCTAAAAATTGAAATTTCTTAAGAGAAAAACAAAACAAGCTTTATATTAAATTTAAATTAAATAATTGTACAAATACTTGAACCAATTTTATCGGTATATTTAATTTGTAAAAAACAAAAAAAAAAGTAAAAAAGTATTTTCTTTAATTTTATTTCTAATAATAGCCACGAAATTAAACTTAGGGATTTTTTTCTTTTATTAAATTCAAATAAGCACAAGAATAGAACACGAAATATTTTTCGCAAAAAAAAAACAACAAATACTCTCACACAAATGATTACAAACTATCTGAAAAATTTAATTTTCTATTGATTTTAATCTTGACCCGAATAAAATCTCTTTGGCAAACAAGAAAATTTTCAATTTAAATTTTTGAGTTTATATAGAACTACAATTTTCTTTTTTTATCAATTCTAGTTCCAAGTTTTTCTTCATTTTTTGACAAATTAGATTTTGAATTAATTTTTTATCTTATTTTTTTTTTATTAATAATTTCTATGGTAAAATAATTAATTTTTATTAAGATTAAATTGACCTTCAACATTCGTCATTAGAAGGTCAGATGTGATTTAATTGTAATCTTTACCTTCTTGTTCTAATTAAATAAACAAATATATAATTATGGGTAGTAAAGTATTACTTTTTTCAAAAAATCAAAAAAATTGACATTTAAATTGATTGAATTCGATTTATTTATTTAAATTGTTATTTGAAAATTAAATAAATTCTAAATAGCAAAAAAATAAACTTTTTCCAGTACAGAGAATATCCTATATACGTCTTATTTTCTTTTCAGAACGGTCAAAAGTTGGCAGAATGTAATTTATTGTACATTTTTATATTTATACATTTTTGAGAGAAAAAATAAAAATCTCAAAATCAAAAAATCTAAAAAAATTTTCATTCAAGAAAAGTAATAATAAATTCGCAATTAATTAAAAGGGATCTTTAGTGAATTATCCTTGGTTTTTACAATTTAATTTTTTTAAAACTCCTTTTAAAGTAATTGCGAATTTATTATTACTTTTCTTGAATGAAAATTTTTTTAGATTTTTTGATTTTGAGATTTTTATTTTTTCTCTCAAAAATGTATAAATGTAAAAATATAAAAATGTACAATAAATTACATTTTGCCTCAAAAGTTATGGTACATTTATATTAGGGCCACTGTATTTAATCAATAATTTCGAAACTTTCACATGAAATGATCATTTTTTTCAGTAAAATGCTTGAGTCTTAAAGAATGTATCATAATGTTTTTCATCTAAAAAAATGATTTATCAATAATAAATTTTGTAATATTCGAACTAAAATAGTCAAAAAAATTTATCTACATTCTATACAAAATTACTTCAACTGTGCATAAAAAATAGTTTCTGTGATTTTTTTCAGTTTGAAACTAAGCAGCTAGAATTTTAAAATTAGGCTAAACAAGTGTTTTGAACCTAAAAAAATATCTGGTTTTGGGTATGGGTTGGGTGTATTATACCCAACCCATTGGTTATTAGAAGCTTATAATTTTTTATGTTTTTTTTTATCGAAAAGAATTAAAATCTAAATGTTTGGAATTAAAATATAAAATAATATAAATTCCTCTTCTTTATTAAGGTTGCCGAGATCATAATTTGAACTCGCTTTTTTAGACAAAACCAATACCCTTTTTTTGATTATGAGGGTCTACCAAGGTGACGGAGCTTCTCTTGACTCAATACGGAGCTATAACCCCCCTTAGTTAGGGTACCCTGTATCAAGCTCTAAAAAATTAATATTTTGGACCACTTTTTTTTTGCAAATTCGTGTTCAGCGACTCAATTTTAGTTAGAAAAATCTATTTTTGGATTTATGTTCAATATTTTCAGCAGTCAAATACTCAATTTTTTTAAAATTACTGTCTTTTTGACTTCAAAACGCTAAGGCTTCTCAAGGAAACAAGATAGATGTAAATTTCCTTTTGCGTTGAATTCCTCATACTTAAATTAACAAAGTTAGGGAGCGACTTTTTGGGAAAAAAATTTTACTGTAATTTTAATAATTAAACACATTTTTTGAATATTTTAGGCTTTTTTCTGCCAAAAAATCTTGTGAATTTTCAGACTATGACTGAATTATGATAGAATCATTAAAAAAAATCAAAGATTTTTAAATACATTTTGATTTCTTGAAAAAATTGATTAAGTTACAATTTTTAATATTACTAATTTAAAAACTTCTAAATGAAGAGTGCAGAAAGAGGAGCATTCGCATTCGACCTAGCAGTTATTTATTGTAAATAAAAATAAATAAAAAAACTCAAATATGAATAATTGCATAAACTGTCAAATAAAATTGCGATTTTTTTAGCTGTACAGGTTATTTTAAATTGGTTATTTTGATTGATTTATTTTTTGAAAAAGCTTCTTTGAACAAATTTTTTTAAATCAAGCTTTTTTGACCTAATCCCTTTTAAGAGATCCCAAGTACTTAAAGTCATGTACCATAGAACTTAATGACCATCATCAATTTCAGTGTCGCTGTTAGCGATTTTAAGAACTTGAACAGATTTCTCAGCATATACAGCACTTGCTTTGAATTAAAGGCGTGAGCGTGAGCGTACCGTTACCGTACCGTGAGCGTACCGTTACCGTTACCGTGAGCGTACCGTTACCGTTACCGTGAGTATAGCGTTACCGTTACCGTGAGTATAGCGTTACCGTTACCGTGAGTGAAGCGTGAGCGTTACCGTGAG
>NTPY01000066.1:382326-398996 GCA_002922825.1 Brachionus calyciflorus
ACGCTTCACTCACGGTAACGGTAACGCTATACTCACGGTAACGGTAACGGTACGCTCACGGTAACGGTAACGGTACGCTCACGGTACGGTAACGGTACGCTCACGCTCACGCCTTTAATTCAAAGCAAGTGCTGTATTTTAAGTAATGTTCGACATAAAAGATAAACCCCACCCTAAAATATTTAGACATTCGGGTAGCGATTGGGTAGACTACCTAGAAAAATTAGATAATTGGGTATCGGGTATAGGTTAGGTAGGAACCTTAAAAAAAGTGCCAACCCAACCCAAGACCCGATTTTTTATTGGGTGCAAATCTCTGGGCTAAACACGGTTTTAACTACAAAAAATAATTTTAAAAAATCTCTTTTTTACTTTTTCTACATATTTTAAAAATAAAACACTTTTACAAAATTTTTTTTATATACATTTAAGTTAAATTTAGTCATTATGTGGTAAATAATGGTTTTTATGTAAGATTAAAATAAGCTTGAAAAGCAACTGAAGATCGAAATCGAATTCATTTACTCTAAGATTAATAAATTGTTTATTAATTAAAAATTTTCTTTACACTATGAAAATATTGCTTTATCCAATTCAAAGAATTCAAAAAAAAGATAACTAGCTTGTCTTGTTTGTGTTGGTTATCGTTTAGTTTAGTGATTTTTGTTTTGTAAAAAAAAAATATTGACTTTAACGAAGCAATAGACCCTAGATTATCTTACTAAATTCAAAAAATATGACAACTTTATTTTTCTGCTAGAATTGGTATATCAATTTTTTAAAAGCAATATTTTCCAATATATTTTTAAACAGCCATGTTGAGAATGTGCACATTGGTTCAGCGATTTAGTAAACATTTGGATCATGAAAACTTTGTGAAACCAAATTATTCGTCACCTAATTCGTGAACATATTTGATATATCACCACATTAGTCACCTATTAGGTGCATTATAGATTATAAATTAAATAAAAAAATAATAAATTAAATAAATAAAAAAAAAATTTGTGAACATTTGAACATTTATTTGAAAAAAAAAATCTTAATTTTATTTGCAATTCTGAGTAAAATTCATGGTGTTTGGAAAAAAAAATCTCGTCAAAACTTAGACTAACCCCATGGTTCACTTAGTTCAGAACTGTACTGAACCGGATACATGCTTTTTAGGAGCATGAAGCTTATTTCAATTCATCAATCGTTATTAAATTTTTTTGGGAAAAAAAAAGTTTTTTAACACCAAAATCGAATATTAGTTCATGAAAAAAGTGACCAAGAATTTTATAGACAAAAAGTTCTTAAAGTCAAAAAGATCCATATGATAACAAAATCGCTGAAGGAATTAGTGCATTGTTGACATGAACCTATTTTACTATGTCAAAATGGAAAATTTGGAAAAAGTTGACATATTGAAATTTCCGATTTTAAAAGTTGGACGAATACAATTCACCAAGCTTCTTTATTTTACCCTAAACTCTCGTATTTTTTTATGATTTTTTTAAAATTTAGTTTTGACAATTTTTTTTTAATATAATATTCGAGTCTTTAAGATTGCTTCTAAGTTTACTTTGAAATTATAAACACTTATAAGTAAATTTAAATGATTGTAAATTGTCCTATGTTAGAGCTAAATAGCCAATGATAAAAAGGAAATATTTTTTATTCATTTAAAAAAAAATTGTAAGATTTACAATTATTTTGGTCAAAAAAAGTCCTTACTCAATTTTTTTTCCCAATCTAATCAAAATCTCAAATCAAAATGAATCATTTATTTTAAATCTCATCATTTTTTAGCCAGGATTAAATGATTATCCTTTTAACGCTTTAAAAATTAAAAGAAAAATAAAATCTTATGAGCAAATTTTTTGACTAAAGATACTAAAAAATAAGAACCAAAGATGATTTAAATGGATTTGTTGTAACAACAAAAAGCCTCGGTTAAGATATTTTTTAAAAAATTTTACCTTGATATATATATATTTTTTTTTAAAAATTTTATTCTATTTAATTTTATCTATCATAAATTAGATTTTTGATTTTGATTAACGATGATATATTTTTCTCAAATCGAGAATGTATCAACTTTCTTCTAAGTTTATAACTTGGAAAAGGTTTTTTAAATCTAAATGATTTTAGGCTCGTTTTGAAGGTTTAGTTTTAGGCAAATAAAATTTAATCATTTTTTTTTAGTCAAAAGCTATTTTCTTTTTTCTGCTATCAAGAGTTGAATTTTAAGAGAAAATAATTATTCCTTTTAGTGTTGAACAAAAGTAATCTATTTGAGTAAAAAAAATATTTAAAAATATGAAAAACTTGCCAGTGACTCAAAGAGCTTATTATTGTCAAAAAACGTCATCTTTTTTATACTCGAAAGAAAATAAACAGACAAAAAACAGTGTATAAACAGCATTTAAACGTGAGGGCTTTATCGCTGTTTTGTTGGTGTAAATTTCTTGGGAAACTTCAAGGCTTAAAAGTCAAATTCAATTAACAAGCCAAGCTTTTTTGAGTACTGATTTTGCCAAAAATAAGTGTTTTTTTGGTGTTTCAGATGTTTTTACTATGTTTTTTAAGGTTTTTTGTTGCGATAAAACACTCACGTTCGACCTTCAAAAACAGTCAGCTCATAATCCTTTGAAGAATGAGTTCATGTCAACTGAAATTGTTATTTTTAGATATTTATGTAAAAATTTAAAAGTTAAAGCTATAGAACCACTTCGAATCTTAATAGAAACTTGACATTCGATTTTTAAAATGAAGGTGAAAATTTTAAATATAGGCACTTTTTTTCAGGTTTAAATTTTTTTATTCGACAAAAAGATCTAATGCTCATGCTATTATAGAAAATGTGTAACTTGAATATATTTTAAATATAAAATATAAATTGTTGAGATTTTTGCTTTGGAATAATACATACTTTTCAAAATTTCAAAAATTTTTTAATCGCTTTAGCCAAAAAAACCTTATTTTACCTCTGCAACCTCATATATGAAATAAGTTAAAATCTTCAAGAGCTTTACTCTACTTTCTGCATCTGTGAATTGAAAAAGCGAAATGCCCCTGTCTTTTGAAGATCTTTAAGCTTTAAAATTCTTAAAGTTTTTTGAGCTTGATCTTTTTTCGATATTTTTAAATTTAAATTTGATTTTCAAAAGTTTTTCAATTGATTTTTAACTTGAAGTCTTTTTCAAATAGTCAAAAGGAAATGCAACGGAAATTCGGCTCTACATAATCAATTAAATTTTATCCAAGTCACAGCAAAGCAAAGACAAAGTGCTTTTCGTCTTAGAAATTCACTTATTTATACATTTTTTATTTGGATTTTTGATAAAAAAAATCCAAATTCTTGCAAATTATAAATGAATTTTAGTATTTTTGTTTCTTCTCTCTTTCATCCAATTTCAATTAAAACTAAATAATAAAGCTTTTATTGAAATATGACATAAATGAGCAAGTATTAAGAAAAATTGAAAATTCTAATTTTTTTTTTATTCATCATCACTTTGAAAATTATAAATAAATCGCGTAACTACTATTAAACAAAAAAAAGTTAAAAATAATTTTCATATTCTTATGATTATTATTATTATTAATTATAAATTAATAATTATTTGTGCTAAATCGTCATCCCTGCTCCTCTATTTCAAAAAAAAAAATTATTAAAAATTTATGAGTAAACGAATGGTTTAAAAAAATATATGAAATAAAAAAAATTGCATAAAAAATCATTATTTTTCTAAAAGGAAAAAAAATTTTAATTTTTTATTAAAACTTATCTTTTTGTTTAAATAATCCAGATAGGTTTTTAAATAGTAAAACATAAAATTGAAAAAATGTCCGAAGAAGCAAAAGGTCAAAAATTTTTGGAAGAAGCTGAAAAAAAGCTTAAGTCATCTGGCTCTTTGATGAGCTCGATTTTTGGGTATTTCTCAAGAGCTTTCATATCTTTTTACTTTTTGATTTAATAGTTTTTTTTTTTTAATTTGTGTAAAGTTCGAGCTCTTCAAAATTAGATGACGCTTCAGAATTGTACCAAAAAGCGGGTAATTGTTTTAAAATGGCTAAGAATTGGACAGCTGCAGGCAAAGCTTTTTGTCTATCAGCCGAAATTCAACTGAAACAAAATACTAAGCATGAAGCTGCTAATATGTACAATGAAGCTGCTAATGCATACAAAAAAGCTGATCCACAAGAAGCTCTCAACTGCTTACTTAAATCATGTGATATTTATATTGATATGGGCCGTTTAGTCATGGCTGCTAAGCAATATCAAATAATTGCTGAATTATATGAAACTGATTTGGTTGACATACCAAACACTATAGTCTATTATGAAAAAGCCGCTGATTTGTTTAAAACTGAAGAGAATAATGCGTAATTTAGCCTTTTTTAAAAATATATTTTTTTCCGATTTGATTAAATTAATTCTTTTGATTAAGTTCGGCCAACAAGTGTCTTTTGAAAGTTGCACAATTTTCAGCTCAACTTGAAAAATATGCCAGAGCCATTGAAATTTATGAACAGGTATTTTATTTCAAAATTTAGTTTTTTTCTAAACAATGAACATTCCAAAAACGCTGAGATATTCATTAAAATTGGAAAAATTTGCTCTTTCTGAGGTTTTACTTTTAAAGTTTATTTTTACTAACTTAAATGATATAAAATGAAAAACAAAATTGCAACTTTATGCTCATAAATATTTAGACAAAGTTATTTAAGATTTAAGCATTTAATTTTTAAAAAGAAATAAATTATTCTGGGAAATTTTTCCAAAAGTTTATTGTCCAGTCTCTTAAAAAAACATTAGACATGCGTGAAATTACAATCACACATGCATGTCACATGCTAAAAATTAAAAAAATAAAGTTCTTGTTATTTTTCCTATACTTTTTTAATTTACTTGATTAAAATCAAATGAAATTACTTGAATATTGTTTAATATACAGTGAATTCTGGATTATCGAGACATGAGACTTTTTGAGTGAATTTTTGTTTCCCAAATTTTTCAAAGCCTTTTACATGTTAATCGAATATAATTATCGACAAAATTATCGAGACTCGTTTTTTTGTTTCCCAAACGAGCCTCGATAATCGAGAATTCACTGTAAACTTGTAAATGGTGAAAAAGTTGAAGTGTCCAAATATTTTCCTAAAAAATGAATCGGGAATTATTCTTGGAACTGCCTAAATCTTTAAAAAAAATCAAAATATAAACTTGACTTGAAATAAAATTTATTAAGGATCCAAGATTTCGTCATTTATCAAGAAAAATTCAGTTAGTGTTATTTGAAAGAAATAGAACATGTAACACCCATGTTCAATACACTTTAAAGGGACTGGTTGATGATAGTCGATTATTTAGTTCTCGCATTATATGAACATGGTTTTAGGTTAACACAAATATAAAGAGAAATAAGTCTCTCATCAAATTATTTGAGCAAAAAAGATAATGTAAACCAGAATATATTTTCTTTATTCATTTAAACTTACTAGTTTAGTACGGTAGGGTACGGTACGACAACGCCATTTTTTTTATTAGTTGTATTGTAGTAAAATTTAAAGAGAATTAATTTATTTTACAATTTTCCTTTGGGAAATCTGAAATTCAAATTTAGATGAATTTTAAGCTTTTAATTTCAGATCATTTGAGAGAATTTTAACTCAAAACTTTGGTTTTAAAAAAAGGAAATTAACTATTTTGGGTTTTAAAGAAATAAGACAATCAGAATTTAGTACGATAAGGATTTTATTTTTTTTTTTTTTTATTCCGAATAATTTTATCTTAAAAAAAATAAATTACAATATTTTACGTTTTTTTTTCTTTTTTAAATAATAGCTACAATTCGCCTTCTTCTGTGTAGATCTTTGATCAATTATCAAATCTTTATTATTATGATTTTTTGTTAAATTACATAAAATATTTTTCAAAAAAGGTGAAAATTTTAAATTTGAAAAGATTTGAGAAAAAACTTGTCAAATTTAAAAAAGAAAAATCAATCTGTTTTAGACTTTTTAGATTTTACTTTAATTATTGATAATTTAGGTAAATTTTGTTAATAAGTATAAAGTAGTCTAAAAGGTTTTTTTGAAAAGATATTTAGGTATACTGGTAAGTTAGATGCTTAAAAGTATACCTAAATATCTTAAAAATTCAGAAAATTTTTAAGGATTTTTTTAAAAATGTTTTTCTTTAAAAATAAAAGGTCGGAACAGCTAGTATAGACAACCCATTACTAAAATACAGTGCCAAAGATCACTTTTTCCGTGCCGGTTTATGTCACCTATGCATTGATAACTTAAATTGTTCACAAGCTATTGAACGTTATCAGTCAATACTCGCTTCCTTTGCTGACTCACGTGAATTTAACTTTTTAAAAGTAAAAAAAATTTGAATTTTTTCAAAATTTTTACGAAACAATAAATTATTAAATTGTTTTATTTTTTAAGCAATTGATTCAATCTGTTGAAGAAAACAATGTGGATAACTTTACAAACGCAGTTAAAGACTACGATAATTTGTCCCGATTGGACAATTGGTGTACAAACTTATTACTAAAAGTTAAAAAGTCGCTAAATGAAGAACCTGACTTGAGATAAATAAATATTCTTTTTTTATTTGACACTTAAATGTGAATTCATGTCGAACCTTGCATTCGGTATTCCGAGTTCCATATTTAATATATTTCTAAATGTGTACTTTTTATTTTTTTTTTGAATTTAAATGTTTCTTTTAAAAAATTTAATCGATTCCAGGAAATAGTATTTTTTTGAGCATAACTCCTACGATTTTAAAATTAATTAAACCTTAAAAATTTATACAATTTAATTTATTTTTTTTAAATATTTTTTCAAAATCGCTTCTACAATAAAACTAATAAATATATACCTAGTCATTAGATACATAATTTTTAATTTTTTTTTATTTAATACCTTGATCCACAAAATTTTAAATACAGTCTATCCTCGATTTTGTGATCTTCGATTCTGTGACATTATGATTTTGTGACAAATAAAATTAAGATTTCAAAGATTCAACTTTAATCCTCTTACATGGATTCTTTCTTTGATTTTGTAATAATTCGATTTTGTGACGTAAAAATTGCCTTCCCAAGAGCTGTCACAAAATCGAGAACAGACTGTCTGCCGCTTAAAAACAATATGGCCTAAGAAGATCCTCTAAGAAATAAACTAAAATTAAATTATTTTTATAAGAAAAATGTATCTAAAATGCCTTGATGATGATTCATTAAAAATTTTAGAACCAATTTATGACTTTATTCTCCAGAGCTTTATTTAATTAAAAAGATTAACATAATTTAAAAGATTAACAAAAATAAATCAAAAAAATAAATCAAATCTAATACAATACTGGTCATTTACGAATTCCAGAAATGAACTTTCACTAACGTAGGTTATTTTTCAAGAAAAAAATGTTCTCGTGAAGCCCAAAAAATTTTATTTTTATTTTTAACTGTAACGGTAATGGTAACGACATGATAACGGTACTGTAACGCTCACGCTCTTTTTCATTATGACTTTTGTATGTCAAATAAACGTTTAAGATCATTCATGAAAAAGAAAAAATCGCCCTTCAAACGTTTTCATGAAAGTAAGTAAGTTCATTAAGCTTCAGATTAAGTAAGGCCAAACTTTTATATAAAAAAATTAAGATTTCCAGTTATATAGTGTTATATAGTATTCTGTTTCTTAAAATAAAATCCTTTTTCATTTGATTTAAATAGAAAACCAAATATGTTATCAAAAGGGTTGTTTTTTTTTTTATCACGCTTTAGTACAAAATTATACATTTATTTTAAAGCACAAATTAAAATTTTATTATTTTTGTTTTTTACATCAGAACCAAGTTGAAAATTCAAAAAATATTTAATAGAGCTGGATGATAATAAAAAAAAAGTAGAGCTCCAAGGCTCCGAGTATTATCCTTTAAAAAATTATTAGAATAATATACTTAATCACTTTAGCAAGAATTTTATTCAAATAAAAACAAATCTATGTGAAATGTAAAAAATTCTAATTATAATATATTATTAATCAAGTTCATCTGCCGTGACTGGATGAGGCAATGGAATTACTGACTTTTTTGCCACATCTCTGGACATCGCTTTTCGCATATCTTAAATTTTTGATATTCCAAAAATTAAATCATATCTTAAATTACCGTAAAACCTTGCTTAAACTTTTCTTTTTATTGTTTTATTTAGATAGATAGCATCGAACTCTATCAAGTATTTTTAATTTAAAACGAAATAAAATTCTTTTTTTTAATATTATCTCACTTTTCAAATGAGCTATTTTAATCGCATTTAAGCAGGGCTTTACGTTTTTTTTTTTCAAATTACCAAAAGCATCTTCATCATGCTCTCCTGTATAATAATCTAAGACACGTCTGTATACTGTATAGCCAAATTTTGTGTACATATCATAAGCTATTTTATTCGATACACGAACAAACAGGTCACAGAACCATGAATTTTTTCTATTAACTCATAAAATTTACAAGAATTTTTAAGAAGATCATTAAAAATGTTAACATTACATTTCAGAAACTTTTTCGAATTCATTCATTAGTAATCTGGATACACCTTGTCGTCTAAATTCTGGAGCCACTGATAAACAAGTGACATGACCATGCCAGTTTTCTTTATTACCTTCGACCTTTGCCATTACTTGAAATAAATTTATAAGAAATTTTTTTTTTAAACATTTTATTTGGTGTGGTCCTACTATATCCTTTGAATCTTCCAGTTATTGATTCATTTACTAGAAACATCTCTGGCCATTTGGTCAAATACTGCAAATAGAATGGTAGACCAAACTATCAAAAAATTTAATTTAAAAAATGAATTATCAACTCTTAAGTTGTTTTCGATTTACATTTTCAGTCAAAATATCAAGATTTCTTTATAAAAAAATATTAAAATTTAAAAAAAAAAAAATTTTCAATGTATAAATCCTTTACACATTGTTAATTTTAAGTAGGTCAAAACAGGTGAATTCTCTAGTAATGGACATTTTTTAAAAGCATCAAAATCACAATAACAACAAATATTTAGTTTTTAAAAGTTAAAAAAATTTTTTTTTTGAAAATTTTTTTGAATCAAGTTAAATTTTTTTTCCTTGGGTTTAGAAAGCAAATATTTTTTAACAATTTGTTCTTTAAGAAAATAATTATTTAAGCGCTATTTTATAAAGTTTCAAGTGAACCTTAAACAGATTAAAGTATTTAAAAATTTTCAATTTATTTTAGTAAAATTTCAAAAAATAGAAATAAAAAGGTTTATTTTTCTAATATTTAGTTAAGGTCTTGTTAAGATAAAAGTAAAGTTTTATTATTTTAATATCTACTAGTGAATAAATTCCCCATTGATTAGAATTTAATTAATTATTAAAAATAATCATTAGAAGTTTTGAAAAACAAATAAATTTCAAGTGAATTATTATTATTATTATTATTATTTTTTTTATCTCTCTGAAGATAAACCAAAATTAAAGAAAAATAAAAATAATTTTTTCTATTGGTTCATTCGCAGAAATCTGAATGCAAATGGAATTATCTTTATTATTTTCTCATACGAAAAAATACGTTTTTTATTGGCTAAATTTAATTCTTATCTTATTTATTCAGTTTTATTGAGGAGTGGAAAAAATAAATATGTATTTTTAATTGAGTAATTTAATATGATTTTATGTAATTTAATACTGATGATTGCAATTTTAATTGTCGACAAGACATTGTCCATATGCTACTTTAATAATTTTTACCAAAACTATAAAAAAAAAGTTTAAATTTTAATTTAGCTTTCTATGTCTACTAATTGTTTTTTTCTGCTAAATTTAACTAATACACAAATAAAGTGAAATATGTTATTATATTTTAAGTTAATTTGGCAAATTTTTAAAATTGGAAGAAATATATAAACTTTTTTAAAAGTACATAAATTTTTATAAGTCTATTAAATAAAGCCTTTGGTTAAACATGTTCGTATATACTCTAAAAATCAATAGATAAAAATAATTTTTGATTAATCAATTTTCTACCACTAGAACTATCGAAAAACATTTGCATTTTGCAAAAAGTTCCCTTATACTTTGTTATGTTTTTGATAAATTAACTCTTATTCGTCGAAAATTGGGTCTGAAATGACCATAAAAAAATTTTAAATTAACACAAAATTGAAAAATTAAACAACTTTGATCCATTAGATCAAACTTTTAAATTCAACGAATAGTCATGGAAATTTTATCAAAGCTAAATTTGTGAATGTTTTAGAAAAAAATAAGTCTATTTAATTCTAAAAATATTTGGAATCGTGTCATTTCGGCTTTAAGATAATGTTTCATATTTTGAACATTAATATCGAGGAAATTTGGTATGATGTTCCGGAAAGGCTCTAATGTAATGAATAATTTCTAAAATTATTTTATGACCCCTTAAATAGCGATGTTTAAGGATTGATATATTATCCAAAGAAAAAATTAAGATTGACAAAATATTCAATTAGAACTCCCTAGATACAATTAGCTCCCACTTTTGAATTGTATTACTTTTTTTTGTAGTTCAATAAATCTAATTAAAGTTTTTAGTTTTTAGTAAAAATCAAGAGTTAGAATTCAGTTCAAGGATATTAAAACTAAGCTTTTATTTCAACAAGAAAATAATCACTTAGAAGTATCGTACCGGGTACCATATTTATTCTAAATAGAAATGTGAACAGTAGTTAAAAAAATGCACTAAATTTTTCCGGAAAGTTGAAAGTCATTTTAATATGTTTCTTAATTCCACGATATTGTGGTTACATTAGACTTGATTTTGCTCTAAAAATTTCTTTTTAAAATATATTTAAAAAAATTGAAATCTTTCTTAGAAAATTTTTATTTTTGCTTTATCTTTTTATAAAATTTTTTAAGAATAAAAAAATTAAATTGTAAACTTTGAGAAGAGAAAAAAAGTTTATTTACAATTTTATCAATTATAAAAAATCGGTGAAATTTATTATTTTCAATAAGATTTAGAATCTTAGATCATAAATTAAAATTTTAAAATTTACAACTAATAATATTTAAATCGAATTAATCGATTAGAATGACAAAAAAAATAAAATAAATAGATAATATTTAAAATAAATATATATAATCTCAATATTCTTTTAAAAAAATAAAAATGCTTTTTAAAATTTTTGTTAATAAAAAAAAATATATATGAACATTTAGCGCCTAATACCAAATTGGCGATGCATAATTTTGAGTATTGGCTGTCGATGTTGGCGAGTCTTTAATATAATTTGGCGTGTTTGTATTTGTCCCTAAAGTTGAGTCTATCGATTGCGAATTGAAATCATAACCTTAAACAAAAAAATTAAATAAAAAATAAAATTTTAAATAGTTTTTTTTTTCTATGTTAACCGCACCATAATTTTGATAACTTGAATTTACTGAACTCGATGACCTTCGACAATCTAAATGAGAAGTGCTTTTCGGCATGTCAAAATATTGCTGATATTTTCCATGACAATAAGTATTTGAGGAATTATTATTATTTACATGAGCTAAATATTGATTAGCAGCTACGGCAGCAGCTGTGACCATTTTATCATTAAAAACAACTTCATTGGGATTATTAGAAAAATTTTGGGTCAGTACTGAGGATGACAGAGAAGACAAAGATGACGATGATGAAGATGTAAGACCTGGAGCGGATAGACTATATTGACTTAAATCAGATTGTTGATTATATGGATTAATAACAGCCGCAACTGCCGCTTGCAAAAATGAACCATCACCCAAATCTTATTTAAAAAAAAAAATTAAAAAAAAAATTTTTTTTTCAAAATTTTTAATTTTAAAATTACTTATTTGAGGTTCTTCTTTGATGGAAATTTTGGAACAATTTTTACTACTCGTACAACCAGTATCAATTTCACTGTAATATTGACTATTACAAAATTGTGAATTATTCGAATTTACTTTAGAGTATGAATTGTATGAATAAAAAGCGCCCATTTCGTTTGACCAATTTCTATTTGAATCTTGGTTATAAGGATTAGAAGTATTCGGAAATTGATGAGGAAAACTATTATGGTAAAACCACGTATCATAATTAGTTGATGATGTAGGCGAACTATTCTTGCTTGTTTTAGCTATTTTGGGAGAATTCGACGACAAAGAAAGTGGTGACAAAGTAGCTGAGGATTTCGATGCACTTAAATTAATTGATTTCTTAAAATGTTCATCGACTAGACTTGTCAAATCGCCCTTGTAATAAATGTACAGTATACATTTAGATGATACAATTTCCGAATAAACTGGTTTATGATGAAATGAATTTTTAGGATTGTATGATGATGGCTGATGCGGTTCTGTTGATTTACGCTTACTAGAAGTTTTAGAAGAATTACTTAAGAAAGAATTTGAAATATTTTTCTGAGATTCCTTAGTGTTAATTAAATTTTGCTGATTTAAATCGTTTAAAATTAAATTTTTGTCATCGACTATTTTACTAGGGGAATTTGTGGAATTAGTTGTAGTAGGAGTAGAAGTAGTAGTAGTATTCGAATTATTTAGATCATCGCCTGCTCGATAGAACATTTTTCTCATTGGATTTTTGGCGTGCTTTTGAAATTAGAGAATAGAAACAAAAAAAAATTCCTTTATAGAAAACTATTCAGACAATTTGGTTCTTAAGCAAAAATTTTTTTCTTTAAATAAAATCTTGAACAAAATTCTTTTCTTAATATATTAAGAATTTCTAGTTCGACTCTTCTTCTTTTTTTTTTTACTTTCTTTAATTCGTATATTATTTAAACGATTGGATGAAAAATCATTTCTTTAGTATTTTCTTTAAGTTTCATCTAAAAAATAAATTCCAATCAATTTAATACGGACTAAAGAGATAACTAGAGAGAGAGAAATAACAACAAAAAGAGAAAGAAAGATCCAAGTTAGTTATCTTGTTATTTTTAAACTGAAAAAATAAACAATTCCTTCTACTAACTCGACTTCTGAAATAAAAATATTTAAAGAATTCTGATAGAATTCTCTTAAATTTTTTATTTTTTTTTTATTTTTGTTATCTCGAATACTGTTTTTTTTTTGCTTTTTGAAAATGCCAATAAAATTTCAAGGTACTCGAGAAAATAACAACCAAAAACTTGCAATTTAGGGAGAACCAAAAATACAAAACAAAACAAAAAAAAGATAGAAAATTCTTTACAAGATTATAACTTTTTGGTGATAAGTGTAAAGAGTTTTTATTAGAAGGGAAATACTTTCTTCTTATAAACAACGATAAAAAAAAAACTTTTAAACAATACCAAAATAAAATAAAAATTGATGATTTCCATTTAAATGAAATTTTGAAACAATAAAAATTTTAAAAATTTAAAAAAAAATTATGGTTGACTTCGCTATGTTTTTATAAAGCAAAGTTGTTAACTTATCAATTTTATTTTTTATTGTATAATTTATTATCTTTCAAAAAGAACAAAAAAAATTTAAGAACGAGAAGCGATAAACTTGCTCTTGAAAGAAAACTTTCTTTTGAAACCATCTCAGTTAAATTTTTTTTCCAAAAGCAATACTATTGAAAAAAAAACTTGAAAAATTTAAAAAAAAAAAAAAAATTGATGATTCAAGGGGACTTAAAGTGGGTCCTCTCTTCCTTATAGATTTGCAATTAATATCATTTAGTTTTAAAACTGTAGTCGAGGTTTTCTTAATTTAGAGTTACCTAACTAACTATTTAATCTTGAATCATATTTTTTTTTATATTTTTAAAAAGTTTATTTTTAAGAAGGGAAAATATCATTTATAACTTCAAGATTAACTTAATCACTTAGCTTTTCTATTCGTTTTTTTTTTGTTGTCTAATACAGCCTTATAGATATAAATCTTAGATAATAACCTAAATAAGGTCGTTTATAATTTTGGTTTATATAATTATTTGCGAGTTTGTTTATCTTAACTCTATATTAATATGACCATAAACAAACTTTTTTCTCTCTCTCTCTCTCTTTCTTAAGGTCTTTTCCTCATTGAAAAAGAGGATTTTTTCAAACAAAATATTAAGGAAATAATTACGTAAAATATATCTATTTTCGAAGGGATTTTATCATGTTATTTTTGTATTTTTTTTTCTTCTTCTTCAATTTTCAATGATATTAAAAAAGTGTTTTTTAAGGTTACTTTAGCTCCATAAAAGTAAAGTTGTTTTTTTTATTGTTTTTTTATTTAAAGCTTATTTTCCCAGCGTTAGAGTGAAATTTAATAATATGGTTTTATAACATTAATCTCAATTTAATTTTAACCTTCAAAAAAAAATGACTTCAATAAAGTACTGAAGCTACTAGACAAATTTGATTATTAGAAAAAAAAAACTTTTAAAAACCGGTTTGGAAAGCATCAAAAAATCATTAAAGGTAGATTAAAGGTAGATTAAAAGTGATTCTACAGCAAAATAAAGAGGTTTTAGCCATGTTTTTTAACACAAATTTTTTTTTAGTGACCCAACAAAATCTGAAATATTGCCAGCTTTACAGAACTAAAGTGCTGCTCCATACTGTGTTTTTAAGTAAATTCCCCTTAAATTTCGTTCCCAAAAAATTTCATAACAAATAAATCATAAACCGTAGTCGTACATTTAAATTTCGAGTCTAATAAGTTAAAAAAAAAACTTGCTCTTGATTATTATTATTTTCTCAAACTTTAACAACCTTAATAATTTTTATTTTTGATTAAAGTTGGTGATTTTCTCTTCAATTTGTGGCGAGCATTTTTATAATTTGGGTTTCAAACTTCAAAAATACTAAAAAATTATATGACCGTTTAATGTAAATCATATATGACGGTTTATGATTTGGCGAGTTTGGGGCACTATAAAAATCCAAGATTTTTTTAAAAAAGATAGAAAATTTTTCAAATTTTTTTACCAGTTAATGTAATCTTAAAATTAAGTTAAAAATTATCTTTTAGATTTGATTTTAGTTTTAAATCAGTTCCAAAACCAGTTTAATTTAATTGTAAATTAAGGATAAATCGATAAGCTTTCAAGCTATCTGAATTTTAGAATTTCGACCACAAATTCGAATTCCCCGTCCAAGAAAACACCCTAAAATATTTTCCCTATTTTTTCATGGTAAAAGACACTCGAAAAATATTATTTCCTTTAACTTAACACCATCTTGTAGATTAGAAAATGGGCTTTCAGAATATATGGGTATTATTATTATTACATGAAGAAAAAGTCGAGATATTTGGCTAAACCCGGAAGCAATATTCCATTTTTTTATTTAACTTTGGGACAAGAGGACCGACGATATTTTTTTTCCAAAAACACAAAAATCAATTTTTAAGGATTTTGATTGACGGGAACTTGGAAGCTTATTTTTTAAAATTTGAAAACAGAATAAAACTTTTATTGTTCAAAAAAGTAAAATGTTTATAAGTTTAAATTTTAATTCAATTTTTTCTTTCTGCATTTTAATAATTACGCTGCTTTTTGTTTAATTTTAAATACTTTTAATTAAATCAAATTAAAATTGACGTTGGGATAGACAGATGAAAAATTTGTTGAATTAAATAAACTTTTATCCATTGATACTCTCCATAATTCATTTAATCCATAAAATATTGTTTCATTCAAATAATTCATTACATTTAACTGAATATACAATTCTTTCAAATCAATTGAATATTTAAATGCATTTGAATCAATTGAGAAAAGTAAATTATTGGACAAGTCTAAATAAGTTAATGAGTCTAATCCTTCAAAAGTACTCATGTCTATGGATTTTAGCCTATTATTTCTTAAATAGAGACTATTTAATTTTGACATGTTCCTAAATGAACCCACATCAATTACAGAAATTTGATTATATTCTAAATTTAAATATTTTAAATTTGTCAGACTAGAAAATTCGGATACTATTTTATCTAAAAAATTTCTGTTTAAGTCTAATCTAGACAAATTCTTTAGGTCTTTAAAAAGGCCTGGTTCAATTTTTTTAATACTATTCCTGTTCAAGTATAGATTTAATAAATTCTCAAGGCCATTAAAAATATTCGGATTTAAATAATCTAATAAATTCCAGTCTAAGTACAAAGTTTCAAGATTAATTAAATTTTCAAATGCTTTGTAATTTATTTCTTGGATTTTATTGAACCCTAAGTCTAAGGTTATTAACTTGAAAAGATTAAAGAAAGTATTTTCATCGATTCTAGTTATCATGTTTTCTAAAAGATAGAGCTTAGTTAAATTAAAGTGATCTTTAAAAGTGAAAGGCTGCACATAGACAATTTTAAAACTTAGATGAAACCAACTTGAGTTTTTCGAGTCTTGAACAACTTTACTTGAATATTCTAATATTGTTTCCTTATTTAGAATTCTTCTAAAAAAATATGTGTACGAATTCGATAGTTCTAAAGACTGAATTGATTTATAAAATGCACAGCTTTTAGAGCTATTAAAAAGTATCAATAGGCAATCTGAATTTAAAGAACATGTCTTAAAACAATTCAATTTTGATTTTCCATTTAGTGAACCAAGTAAAATTGTCGATTGAACACTAACATAATTTTCTATTTGGAAAGATGCTATTTCATAAAACCCAAACACTTAAATGCAAAATAACCAAAGAAGTTTTCTAGATGGAAACTAG
>NTPY01000066.1:401817-474067 GCA_002922825.1 Brachionus calyciflorus
AAATAAAAAAAAAAAAAAAAATAATACAACAATTTGAAATTTTTAGCGTCCCTTCATTAATGTTCATAATTTCTTTTTTTACTATGATCAAAAATTCTGGCATACTTAGACAATTTATAAAATTGAAACAAGGACATTATTAAAATTTAAAATGTTGCAAAATTAACCCCCATTTAAATTAAGAAAATAAAATAAAAATAAAGTTCTTTTTTCTGACCCCCATTTATTTTTTATTTACATTTTTTGAGTTCTTTCAGTTATAAAATCTTTTGATCTCGGTGTACAGTTCTTGATTAGTTCTTTAGTTTATTTCAAAACTATATATTACAAATCGGAATTTGTAACAGGTACAAACATGTGTTGCCCCGTGCCAGGGGAAAATTCGAAGGAATAAGGTGAGTGTTTGGCTTTTATAGAAAAGCATCTTTCCGAATAGAAAATTATGTTAGTGTTCAATCGAGAATTTTACTAAGTTCACTATTAAGAGGTAAAATTTAGAACTAATTAAAAATTCACAAACAACTATGATAGCTAAAATTTAGATTTATTTTTAAAATATTTCAAAAATTTATAAAAAAAAATAGTTTTAAAACTTTTACATAATTATAATTCTAAAAGTCTAATTTTGAGCTGGTTTAATTAATTTCTGCAAATTTTGTATATCATCACTGCCTTTGGATTCAAAAAACGTGTACGATAAACATATTTGGTCAATATTTTCCAATTTAGGATCTTCTGTATATTGTTCGTCAATATAAAAAAATACTGGCATATCGACCTCTTCATGTGGATCTAGACGTTGCTCTTCAAAGCAAAAACACTGTATTTTATTAAAATACAAACCGGCATCATAAGGTAAAATTGTATATGTGGCAATTCCGATGATGGAACGATCAGTCATATTTTTTGCTTTGAAAAAAGCCAGAGCAGTCTCGCCTGGTGCAACTGTAATTTCCTCTTGACATGGTTCAAATCTCCATAGTAAATCACCTGATGTTGAAGCAACAAATTTTACCTTTACACTTCTATTATCAACTTTCTTAAGTGAACTAAGCTTTTTCTTTAATTCGTCTATTCCCAAATCCCTAAATTCCATGTTTACATCATAGCCTTGACTCTCGCAAAAAATTTTAAATAAAGGTACAGCAGCATAGGAAGCACCGACCATTATTACAAAACCACTAAGTATATACCATAGACCATTCTTAGTGGACTGATCTGGCTTCTGAAAATTTTTTATATTTTTTAAATTTGACAAGATTTTTGTAGTCGAGATTCGATTAACTATTATTTTATTTGTACTTTCTTGAGTAAGCTTTGCTAGAATTTTATTTTGATTTACTTGGGTAGAGATTAAACAATTTTCTAATTTATTAAGATTCTGAACCTTGTTTAAACGGTTAAAAAACAATGAGACTGGTCGTCCTATTCGACTATATAAAGACATTTTCTTTGGTGAGATTTAAATTTACTTTGATTTTATTAGCAAACAAAAATGAATAAAACGGATTTAATTCCGTTTAAAATTTATTTTATAAAAAAAATTTAAAAAAAAAAAATTTATTCAATAGTAAAACTGTAATATTTTTCTTGATTTGTTCTTATCCAATCTGAATAAATTTTGAAAAATTCAATTTTTGATTGATTGTAATTTGGTTCCAAATTTTTGGCAAATGAATACTTTTTTTCAATTAACATTTCATCTTTACCTAATTTGACTAAAATATCTTTGAAATTTGAAAAAAATGAATATTTGCATATGGGTGGATAATTTGTTGAATTTTTCTTATTGTTTTTGAGCGATGCTCCTTGAAGTAAACCTTTGACTAAAACAAATATCGGTTTAGTTTTAATTCCATATGTCCAACAAACGGCTAAATAAAATAAAATTTTTAAATTATTGTTAATTGAGTGAATATTATTTCAAATGAAACTTTTAGACTTAGATTGAAGATTTTTACTTTAAATAGAGTACATCTCTGAAATAAGTTGACAAGTTTTTAAACATAAATGTACTGTAAGAATGTTTTTGAGACTAGGGGAAACCCTAAAATTTATATAATACATTACATTTCTGAAATAAGTTGAAAGTCTGTTCAAAATGTTGTTTAAGACGTCTTAGGAGATTGCTCATGGGACGCTTAAGACCCTCTTAAGATTTGTTTAAAAACTTGTCAACTTATTTCAGAGATGTACTGTATAAATAAAAAGCCTTTAGTTGAATTAATAAACGGTCATTTTAAATTTTGTTCAACTTTTTTTTCATTTGTAAAACTGTAAATTTTTAATAATTAATGACAAAATTGTTTAAAATTTACCCATAAATGCATAAAAATTCTTTAATAAAAATAATTTTATGTATCGTTTATGGGTTTTTCGATAAAAACCGATATTTACGATACGAATTTATAACAATAAAAACAGACTTAAATTATAAAAACGCAGAACTTTCAATACCGCTCTATAACATATTCAAAGTTAAGTCATGGTTCGTTACCTTTGTTTTGGCGTTAATTTTGAAATGAAAAAATGACATAAAGTGAAGCTGGTCCTGGAATCGAGGTGGAATTTTTTGAAAAAATAAAATTCGTTAATAATCAAACTTTTTTGATAAAACCGAAGAATTTCTTTAAAATTTGAATCAGATTTTTTTAAATGCGATAAAATTCTCAATTAACCCTTTAACTACCAATGTCTCAAAATTGCAACACAAGATAAAAACACCTGTATTTATATCATCATAAAAAAGTAAATATATGTGTCTTTATCTTGTGTTGCAATTTTGAGACATTGGATTTAAAGGGTTAAATTGATTTAGAAAAAATGAAAAATTACAATTTGGACAAGCTTTTAATTCTGAATCGTCTTCATTGTCGTTAGCATCTGGATTTTTAGCTAATTTTGAATCTTTGAACAACAATTTCGACTGGCCAATTATTGGGATATTTAATTTATACAAGGAATTATGCGATTCATAGGCTTTTGATCTATTTATAAGGCCTCTTTGAATACTTTCTTCACTATATGGACATCTATAAAAAACAGCTTAATAAGGTAAGGACTTGCTAAGTTTTAAGAAACATACTTTCCAATAACAATCGTATCTAAATAAATAGGTTCTTTAATGAGATTGCTTAATAAGGAACCTTGAATACCAAGAACTAACCATTTAGCTATTTTGTCCGAACATGACATTGATATAGTTGGATCGCCACGACCCGGTTTAATTCGCACAACACCAGTAACATGATATAAAACACCTTGTTCTTTGGGATCTTGAATTAAACTATTAGGTACACATTTAGCTCCAGTTCTATGTATATCATTTACATTTTCGTCTGTTTTAAGACGTTTTGTGGCTGTTTCTTCATCCTCATGCTCTCTTTTTAAACTTGTAGACTTGGGAATTATGGAAGAGTCACCACCTACAAAAATTGGCAAACAAAAATAAAAATTTTGATAAAGTTAATTAAGTCAAATTTAGATACTTGCAAGGTGTATGTGAAGTAAAAAGTATAAACTTAAGTTCTTTTTTAACTAAGAACTTATCGTTGTCTAATTCCAATGTTTCACTTTTATAATTTTTATTATCTATTAATTGATTCATTTCGTTATACAAAAACCTAAATGGCAAAAAATTCATTTATTTTCTTTTTTTTTATAAATAAAAATTTGAATACCTAATAAAACATCTTCTAGCGAGAACTTCAGCATGTGAATCATGTACAAGACTACCTAAATAAATAAAATATTTAGTTTAAATTTTTTCGAAATCAATCTCGAAGAAAACTCAATCGAAATTAATTAAAATAAAATATTTAAGTTGTTTTTACCATTTAAAGGTAGTTGTTTTTCTGCTAAGCATTTTGATCCAGTTGCCATCGATAAAACTTTATAACTAATGTGATCTGGAAAGAAAAAAAATTAAAATTTTTATCGATTTCAATAAATAATTTATTACTGGTAAAAACTGGTAAAAAACTGGTAAAAAACTGGTATTGACTGGTAAAAATCATGCGGAGGATGAACATGAACCCTGGAGCGTTTTTGATTTTTGATCTAAATTTCGTACAATTTACGTCATTGAGTCAAAAATTTTACAGAAAAGAGTTAGTTTAAGTGAAGTTTTTCGGAAAAATCGAAACCTTTAAAAATCAAAATCTATATTTCTAGAGCTTTTAATACTTTCGCAACACGTTTTAGACATATTTTAATAATATTTAATTTTCTCTACTTGAAAAAAAGTTCAAAGCACTTTAAATTAGATTTATGCTCTTTAAATTAGATTATACAAAAATTTATTAAAAAAAAACACGAGAAAAAGTGGTGTTTCAATATTCTAACAGATTAATCACCAAAAAAGCAGGATTAAATAGTTTTGGTTTTTTATCCATAAAAATTGATTTATTTACTTTAGTTTTAATTTACTTTAGACTTAAGTTTGATCTTTTTTTAAAATAAATTTCTTTTAAATTTTAAACGGCTATATTTGACTTCTTTTGGAAAGTACAGCAGTTATAATGAAAAAATGTCGTTACCCTTACCGTAAGCGTTATAATTTCCATTAATGTTTTCGATTTAAAAAAATTCGAAAAAAAATTCTTTGAAATGGTTACGGTGATTGTAACGATAATGGTAATAAGTAATGGTAAAGGGTAACGGTTTTGGTAACTGTAACATCATTTTTTCATTATAACTGCTGTATTCTAAAAAATCGGATCAACTTAGTTAAATTACATAGCTCTTAATAGAGAAAAAAAATCAAACCTTTTGTAACTAAAATAGCTGCTAGATTGGTCCATTCATTTTTGGCAGGTTTGCTTTTGATTAAAATATTTCTATCATAAAATTCATAACAACACCTAGCTATTTTATCAAAATCAATTTGTACCATTTTCTTATTAAAAAAATCAAGCTTGGTAACATCAAAAATTTTTAAATTAAAATCAATGAGGTTTAAGACCCACAAAATCAAGAAAAAAAATTTAAAAAAAAATTTTATCATATTTTAAAAAAGTCAATCATTTATTCTCTTTAATTTTTTAGAGATCTTTTTTGATCATTAACAACAAAAAAAATATAATTTAAAACAATTATTTTGGTTCACAATATAAAAAAGTAACAAAAAAAGAGCTTTTTGGTTTAAAATGCATTTAGAGCCACTTCCAAATTGGGTCTAGTTGGTTGTAAAACAAAATTAGCAATTAACATAAACGCCTTCGATGGCAATATGCTCTTAATTACAGCTAACAAATATAAAATTCTCGGTACACAAACATTCTTTTGATTTACTAAAATAGCATGCATTATTCTCTTGGCAACATACTGGGCTGGCAAAGGCTTAGTCAAATAATTAAATCTTAAGAAAAAATAAATTATAAATAAAATTAAAATTTTTTTTTTTTTAAATTTTATACAGATGTCTTGATTTAGCGTATAATGTTGTGTTAATAGATGCAGGATAGACTAGAGTAGTCACTACACCATCATATCCAGCTAATGTTAATTCATGGTCTAAGGACTCCATTAAACCGACGAGGGCAAATTTAGACGTACAATTATCCGACATATGACAAAAACCAAACAAACCAGCACTACTAGCAACACTTACAATATGACCATGATTACGACTTAGCATTGATGGTAAAAATTCTCTTAAAAACCAATAACTAGCAAATAAATTAACTCGCATAGTCGAGATAAATTCTTCTTCTTTACATTCCATGAACGATCTAAACGCCTGTATACCAGCATTATTTATAATCATAGTTACATCCCCGACATCTCTTCTTATGTTTTCACAAACTTCTCTTATTTCTTCTCTACTCCTATTATTTTATTTTAAAATTAAAATTTGAATGTTTAATTTTAAAATAATAGACTGACTTTAGATCACAGTGATAGGCGTTTATTCGTTTAATGTTAAGACCAGTTGTTTTAACAAGTTCAACAGTTTTGCTATTTTCTGTATCATCTATGTCAATTAGAACTAAAATAGCGCCTCGTTTAGCGAATTCAATCGCCAAAGAACGTCCTTATAAATCGAAATTAATCGAAATGAAAAGTGTTTTTTTTTGTAGGTATTTTTTTGTTTACCTAATCCTCTTCCTGAGCCTGTAATAAGAACAATTTCGTTGCGGACATATTTCTCAGTTGGGGAAAAAACAAAGTAAAAAACAGTCCAAAACATAACTTTGGAAAATTCCCAAATGAGAAATACAAGTTCGACAAAAAACGAAATGCCCATATGTACCACAGACATTTTTTTGTTATTTAAATTTTTTTCAAGTTAATAATAATTCTCAAATGATGTTTTGTCGAATGATGAAAAATCTCTTTGAATTTTTAATTTTGTTATTTTTGAAAAGTTTCAACGATTACTTGCGGGTAAAATATTTAAGTATTTTCTAGCTCGTTCAAAATTAGAATAACAATAGCTTAAATAAAGGTTCAAATTCCAACGAAAAATCTTTCGACTATCTTGGTTATTTAGTTGGGAAATTTTAAAATAACTTGTTCCATCCTTTGCATAATATAAGCTTTTTTTTTAATTTATTTTAAGCTGCCTTTCACATTTAAGTATTAATTTTAAAATAAAGTAAATTTTAACATAGAAGACTAAATTGAAGTGTAAAAATAAAAATAGCACATAGGGGGCCACATTGTGAACGAAATCATCCATTACATACTACCTCTCAACAAAAAGCGTTTTTGTTCCCGTTTATACGCATTATTTCCTTTATTGATATAAACACCAAAAACTGTTTCTCCTAAATTAAAAACAATAGTTAAACCAATAGAGTTTTCTTTAAAACTGAACTATTGTCTAAGATGATCGAAAAATATATTGATAAACTCTAGGGTGTAAAATTTAAAAAAAAAACAGTTATCTCAATTAATTAAATTAAAATTGATTAAAAATAATATTCAAATAGTTATTCCAAGAAACGTCAATTTTTAGTCGTTTTTACATTTTTAACGGGTGTTCAATAAAGCTAGTCCGAAACTTTAAATAAATAAAAAAATATTATAGGATGGTTCAAATTCAAAAAAATTTTAACCATATGTAGAGTAGGATTTCTAGTTTTAAAAAATATTCTACTAAAGAAAGCCACTTTTAAAGTTGGATATACATGAATAATCATGACCCCCCTACAAACTCTAATAATTCCCTCCTTCATTTCACCTAATGAAAATATTGTTTTATATCCCATTAAAAAGATAATGTTATGAGGATTTTAATGGTATTAGAATGAGGTAAGTGCGACGTTCCGTTCAAAAGTTATAATAAATAAAAATTACGGTTGATTAGGTGTCAAATGGTTTGAATTTATATGAATTGAGTGAATACAATTTACTTTTTTCTAAAGTAAAGGGATAATTGTTTCAGCACATTGAAAAGACGTTTCAACACACTTATTAAAACTTTGAAACACATCTCCTTATTATCACCCTCTAAAACCTTTTCAGCACATCCGAAAAGTTTTTTTTTTAATTTTCTAAAAAAAACTAAATTTTTGTCTTTCAATTACACTAAGACCATTTATTGCAGGTTCTAACGGCAATAAATGGTCTAAGTATTGAGAATAAAATAGTAAAACCTTCAAGCTAAAAACTCGCGAATCTTATTGGTTTACGGAAAACTGAACATCATGATTCGTGATTCGACTGAACATTATGATTTAGAGTTATAAACATATAAGAAAAATCAGAAATTAGTGTATAATTTTTCTTAGAAGGACTTTCCTATCAACTCTATAAAAGTTTTAATTTTTTAAATAAAAAAATTCCAGAAAAATTTTTAAAAATTCCATTTTTTTTATTTTCTTAATGGCGAAAGGTGTGTTAAAAAACTTTTTGAGTGTGATAGTGTATTTTAAAGTTTTAGCGAGTGTGTTGAAACGTCTTTTGAATGTGCTGAAATGGTTTTTAAGTGTGGTGATTAGGTAGACCCCTAAAGTAAAGCAGTTTTCATCTATTCTTAATGTATTTTCTGTTAAGTTATCATATTCGTTTATTTTATTTAAGAAAAAAACTAGTGTACAATAAACCATCCTATCATTTTTTTTTATTTATTAAAAGTTTCGGACTAGCTTTATTGAACATACGTTTAGGCAGGATTGGAAAAGGAAATTTTTAAGACAATTTTTTTTATCTCATTTATCAACCTTTTAAAATAAAAACAAGTAATGATAAAAATAAAGAAAAAGATTATTTTTTTACTTGGCCGTAGTTGAACAAAATCTTTTTTTATTTATAAAAGTTTAGTGACCAAATTTTTTTATATGTTAAGTTTTAAATTATGTGACCATCACTAAAATTTTTTGGTCACTTATTTACTGGTCGAGTAATAAGTAACCAGCCATGGTAACCTAATTCAGTAGGATTCTTTAGTAACATAATGCAATAGACCCAAACGATTTAGGCAAAGATATAAAAAAAATTCGATTTATTTTTATTCTTCTCATAGAGTTATGTAGTTCTATCAAATACTATAGTAAATTAAATACAAAATGCCTACAAGTTAGTTTTAATTTTTACTGTATCATCATTACACTAGTTGGAGATCTAACTCGATTTTCAACTTACTCAACTTAAAATAAAAATTCATTTTTTTAATTAAAGAAAATAAATCATATTTTTGTTCATAACAGTTTATTTTTTTTGCAAAAAATTTTCGCAAGAAATTGTAAAGAAACGTTTGCTTTTTACTTTTGAAATATTTCAAATAATTGCATTAGTTTTTTAAATTATTCAAAAAAATTTACAATTATTTTCAAATAAAAAAAAAGATATTCAACATGTTGAGATTATTGGTAAGGCATCCTTTTACCATAAGAAAAACCATTGGAGACTTTTCTAAATGTTTACCAAATAACAAAAACATTCCGTTATTAAATTTAACTCGTACATTAAAATATGTTCCAATTGAAACAAACAATAAAATTGAAATTGGTCACAAAATGACACAAGTCATCGAAAAACATCGTCAAAAACATCTACAGAATAAACTTGAAAACGAAAAATATTCAATTAACTTTAATCAACAAAGCACACGACGCTTATTAATAGCTAGTTCTAATCCATTTTTTAATCATTACACTGGTCAAGCTTATAAAAATTTTTCAGAACGAAATTTAGCCTCATTCGGTTGGAGAAATCGTCGCAGTGCTGGTCAATATTTTACAATAAATGCCATCAGATCACATCCATCTCTAATAGACAGTAATAAAATTCGAAATGAAAAAGGAGAAATGATCGAATTCGAAGACCTAAACATAAATTCAAATTTAATCAATCTAGTTAAACAAAATTTAGGAATGTATCAACCAACTCTGATACAATATTTAAGTATTAATCAAATTCTACAAAGAGAGACTCATAATTTAATTATTGCTGAGACCGGTGGTGGTAAGACTTTAACATACGCTTTGCCTATTATCGAATGCTCAATCGCTATTAAAAAATATCTTAATGAGAGTCAACTAAAAAGAAGCCTAAATCAACCCATATGCATTTTAATTGTACCTACAAGAGAACTTGCTTTTCAAGTCTATAACACTTTTAATCGATTAAAAAATTTTGAAATTTCTCAACTAGCCACTGAAGAGGACAAACTTTACTTGAATTTATTAAAGAACCTAAATATTGTCATTGATTTACACAAAGCTCAAATAGCAGCTAAAGAAGAAATTTCTGGTGAAAAATTAAATAGTCTAAATGAGGCCTTATTCAATCCGATTGATGTTTTAATAACATTACCGGGTCAATTAGAAGACCGTTTAAAGAATAAATATTTCAATACGGCTTACTTACGCCAAGTTGTCTTGGACGAAGCTGATACTTTATTAGACGATAGTTTTAGCAGAACAACCCTAAAATGTTTAAGTTTATTAAATTTAAGTCTAGAATTGCCCAAAGTTTCACCTAGTTTACCAGAAATTAAAAAAATAGACGATTATCAAGAAGAATTAGAAGAGAATTCGCGTCGAAGATACGAATTAAGTTTAGAATTTGAGAAAAAATTAAAAGATCCATCGACTCAATTGCTATTTGTATCAGCCACAATACCTAGGGATATGAAAAATATACTCGAAGACTTAATTGATTGTGATAATGAATTAAAAAGTATAAATACAAATAAGACGAATCGTTTAATGTTGCATGTTCCTCAAAAATTTATAAGAACTAATGGAACAAAGCGTCCAGAATTGTTATTAGAGATTGTTAAAAAAGAATTGGATAAGAAAAATACGCAAAGAACTATGATGGTATTTACTCAAAAGACTAAAACAGCTGAGTATGTACATAAATATTTAAAAGAGAATAATATTGAAAGTGAAATATTGACTAAGAAATTGAGCAATCGTCAACGAGAACAAGTAGTTACGAAATTTTTTGCTCGTCAAATAAGAGTTTTAGTTTGTACTGATATAGCTTCGAGAGGATGGGATACTATACATGTTAATCATGTGATCAATTTTGAGATGCCGCAATTTATAGCAGATTATTTGCATAGAGTTGGTCGTGTTGGTAGATTAAATGGACATGAGAATGGTGGTGGCGGTGGCTTAGTGACTAATTTTATAATTAATCGATTCGAGGTCGATTTAGTTTGGAATATTGAGAAATCGTTGAGATTAGGTATTGAATTGCATAATGTTAATGCTAATATTAAACGTTTGTATAAGTATTCGTATTTGAATGAGAAACCTGTCGAAGAGCCTAGAGAACAAATTGCAGATAAGGAAATATTTAATAGAAAAGAAAATGAATTTTCTGATGAGGAAGATGATAATGATGACGGCATAATCGAGACTCAGAATGAAATTAAAAGTAGAAGTAATCAAAAGCTAGTCGAACCAACAGAAGCTGGAACAAATGAAATTAATGATGAAAAATCTTCGACAAAAAGGTCAAGGAGACGACGAACATCAGTTTAATATTAATTTTAAGAAAATAATGTAAAATAAATATTTTTTGTTTAATTTTCTAGTATTTTCATAATTAAAATAATTTGCCGTAATCAATTCACTTTTGAAAATATTCCCATTGCTCAGTGGCTTAGCTAAGGAAACATCAAGGAGAAAATACAAATTTAGGAATTTGGGTAACTTTTTACGCTGAATTATAATTTCTAGGTCTATTTGAGGTGTTTCATGGGTAGCTACGAGATACATCAGTGTGTTTGTAAATAAAAAACGAATTTTCTCGAAGAAAATATTTAAATAATAGAATATTTAAAAGACTATTACTAAAACGCAGATCGCTGTTTTTTTTTGAAAAAACTGATCACTATTTTTTTCTTTTAAAAATTTAATGCCGACTCTGGTTTGTTAAAAGTCTGTAGAAAATTTGGAGAGCTTTTAGAAAAAATTATCTTCAACTTTTCTCGACGAATATATAAAAAGTTATTCAACATAAATGACAAAATTCGAATTTTAGAAAAAACTGATCGGTAGTTTTACTGAAATTGCAAATACATCCGGTCACTTAATATTGCTCAGAGTATCTGCTAAATTTATTTCTAGAGAAATAAAATTTCGTTGAAGAAAAAAATAGTGATTAATTTTTTTAAAAAAACTAGCGATCTGCATTTTAGTAATTGCCTATTTAAAATATAAAAGAAAAAATAAACTTGATTTTTGTGTTTTCGTTTTTATGAATCTTTAATCCGAACTCTCCATTCATATAGTTACCACAAAAATCACACACATTAATCTTTTTTAACTAATTTAAATGTTGAATTTCATTTAAGTGATCAAACTTTCCGTGACCAATACAATTCATTTTGTGACCGATGTCTAAAAAATTTTTCAATAGTTTTTGGTCACATATTTCATTCGTCAAAAAAATGTGACCAAGGCTTGGTCAACTAACGAGGAAAATTATACTGGTCACATTTTTAACACAAATAAAAAATTTTTAATAAATGAAAAAACACAAATCGAGGTAGACCCAAAATTTTGATGCCGGGATTTTCATTTTTAATTATCTAAATACTAAATTACACCTGGGTGTCTTTTTGTAAAGAAAAACAGGGGGTGTTCTTTTTTCAGGTATCCCAAATTAAAAGTAATTTTTCATTTTTCTAAGGAAGAAACAATTAAAACAAAACAAATAACGTTAAATGACGATTTATACAAATTAATTACCATTAATATTAAATATTGTGTGGATATTTTATGAAATTTTCAAATTAACTTTTTTTAAATTCCCCGTTTGTTGATATTTTTAAAATAGTTTTGAGTAATATTAATAAAAGCATTTTAAATTTATTATTTATTTAAATTTGTTTGATAATGAAATCTAACGTCGTCAAGTGAACTCCATCAAAAGTTGATTGCTGACGTTAAATTTTTATAAACAAAATTGTAAGAAGTTTCTTTATTAAATAGCTAATGAAACCCCAAATGAATTGACAAAGCTTTATTCCATTGTTCTTCTTTAGGTGGCACATCTAGACCATAAAAAATCAGAATCTCTTTTACTACGGAAGGTTCAAGCTGACGAAGAAAATGAAATGAATTATCATAATTTGGTGTAACACCATCTACATTCTAAAAAATCGATCAATATTTTATGAATAAAGGAAGAATTTTTAGGATAAATCAACTTACTACCACCCAATCGAACTCGGGTTCATTTGTGATGTATCTTAAACGGTTTAATTTTCGAATGAATACATTTTTTTCAAGATACTTAAATATATTAAGTAGTTCTTGTTTGAGAATATCCTTAGTAACCATCTCGCTTTTAATTTGATTCGTTGTCGCTAAAAATTGGTCAGTATCGTAGCTTGAAGAAGACATATTTTATGTATAAGAAAATTTGATTTAGCTCAGTTCAAGTTTGAATAAAAAATAAAACAAGAAGAATTAAACTTGAAAACCCAATCAAAATATTTTTGCCTATTTTTAGATGAAAATTTTTATTTACTAAGAATGTACGATTACATGAATTCTTTCTATTTTTAAGCTTCGCATTCAAATTTCTTTCTCATTATTGATGTAATGCAGAAATGTTCATTACATTTTTTTTTAAATATCATTTTTTATTTAGCTCAAGTTATTTGATTAAGAGTTAAACACAAAAATAACAAGTAAGTGTCGCAAAGCTCCTATTTCGCTCATCAAAGCGCCCAATTAAATTTCTTTTTTTTATTTTTTGTGCATTTGTATTCAAAAATTTGAATTGGCTATTTAAGGATTCATTCAGTTTTAGCTTTTTCTTTTTCAAACTTTTATTATCTTAATTTTTGAGTTTTATTTGCCTTTTTGGCCGATTCTTGTGCTTGACTGAGAGTTTCATTGTTTCATTTTTATCGAAACAATATTTAAATTAAATAGATATAATTTTTGTCTAAATACAAACAATTCTTTTTTATCTAAATTAAAGGAAAAATGTTGTAAATTAAAGAATTTTATTTTTTACCATAAAAAGGTTTTTTTTCCTAAACAAAAATTGTCTCAACTAAATAAGATTCCTTCTCTACCAAATGAATAAACTTTCTTTCTAAATAAAGATCTTTTCTTGATATATAAAATTATTATCCAATTCAAAATTTTTAACTATAACACTGTATCAATCAAAGGTTCGAGAAAGAAATAAAATTGGTACATCAACAGCCCAATACATAGAGCAAATATCTAGATTTTTAACTAATGATAATCGAATGAAATTAACACCATCTGAAATAACCAAGTATGCCATCGATAAAAGAAGTTGGAGCAGTTTGATTACCGAGCCTCAAAAGCTCGACCCATGATGATGATGATTTTAACGTCTCTTTTGTTCTTTTTAATAAAATGTTTAAAAAAATCTCGCGGTTCTCTTATTTTTTACCAATACTGTATATCGTTTTGTAGCTCTCGACCTCCTCAACCTTATATGAAAGCTAATTTTTGATAAAATAATTAAGATCCATGAAAAACAATCAGATTTTTTTTAATTGGTGGCTGTTATTTTTTCAAGGGTCCTTAGAATTTCATATTAAAGAATTTTATCGCAATAATTGTTTTAAATCATTTAAACCATATAAGAGCCAATTTTCGACTTACCAATATATCTTAAAATTACTAAATAATTAAATTATTTTATTTTGGGTCGATTTTGACCCTTTTTATTCTTCTCCATGTGTTGGGTCATATTCGACTGAAATTCAAGTAGAAAAGGTTTAAAAAAATTCGCGAAAAAAAAAAGATAATTTTAATTAAGCTAAAATTATGTTATCTGAAGAATCATAACCTTGAATGCAACCAATCTCTATCTATTCGTATGCGACTTTCCGTTCCGATTTTATTATCAACCCTGGTTTTTGGTTTAAAAAGTTTAAATATTTCCTTTAAAAAGGATCATAAATTAGACTAATTCAAATCATCAAAAAAAGAAAAACTTAAATCATCAACAGAAAAGGATACATCAAGCCAATATATTATATGATATCTTTAAGCGAAAAAAATGTACAAGTATGCTCAAGTTCTGTTATAATCAAACAAAACATAAATATCATAGTGTTTTTAAATCTTTCAAATTAATTAATTAATTTAGTTTTCTTTAAAATTTTTCTATTTTCTGATTGAAGAATTAAAATAATCGTGCCACAAAAACCGAAGTAAAAATAGAGAAAAAAAAATGAAACGAAATCTAAATAAACAAAAATTATTTAATTAAAATGAAAAACTTGAAAAACGCTGAATAAAATCTTTATTTATCCGAATTTAAATCCCTTTTGAAATTAACTTGAAAAATAATTTTAAAAAAAAAGAAAAAAACTTTTTAAATTATTAGTATTGCATGTTCAATCTAAAATTTAATTCAAAATTATTTTGTTGTTTCAAGTTTAAATTAGACTTTGTTTTAAATTGACAGTTGATAATAATCCGAGGAAAAAATTTCAAAAAAAAAAAACACCTTACCTTATAAACTCTTTTTTTCTTTAGTTTTTTTTTTTAATTAACATGCAATTCTTTTTTTTATTTCATTTTTTTTTGTTGGGTACCATCGACCAGATTAAAATATTAGTTTTTAAAATTTGCGATCGTTTAGATTATTTTAATTTTATTGATTTAGGGGATATGCGTTTACTTAGGATGAAATGAGTTTGTTTTTTCTTAATTGAATGTAAAAATTTAAATGACATGGTATGTATAATATGTAGTTTCTTATTTAAACGGTATAAAAACAACCGGAAAAACTAAAAAAAAATACTTTATTTTAAAATCAAAAAAAAACTTATTTAGTAATCGTATTTCATAGGAATTAAGACTAATGGCACTAGGAAAACTCACGGTGGATTTTATAATAATTAACTAATAATCCGTAGATTTTCTAGTGTTATAAATCTTATTTTTTATCTAATCTTCAAGTTGACCTAAGCACAATAGTCAAGTAACTTTGATTTTTTAGTATCTTTTTTAATTTGACTTTTTGATTACAATAATATTAAAATTTTTAATTTTCCGAGCTAGAATATAAAAAGCCAAAAAGTCTGTCAATGATTCCAAATCAAGTATTGAGAATCATGATTAAAAGAACGCCAATTGAAATAAAGAAGATCCTGGTACAGAGTATAAGAAAATGGGTTAATTATTTTTTTTAAATTAAGAAATTGTTTTAGATCATTAGTTGAAATTCTTGGTTTGAAATTTATACTTCGAAGCGATCGAATTTTTAAATGAAAATTTAAAAGGAATTTTCAAAAATAGAAAGCTTAAAAAAAGCTAATAGACAAAGATCGTAAAGTTTTAGATTTATCTAAGCTACAATAGTAAATCGTTTTTTTTTAATCTCTCGATCTTTGAAAGTTTTCTAATCATCAAATCGAATAATTTTTAAAAAATTTGGAACTGAATTAGTTTATTGACACGTATGAGCTTTTTTTTTTGAATTTTTGAGACTGAAATTCTTTTTATTCTCTTTTCGAAACATCAATTTAATTTCACACATAATCATAAATTTTTTTTCGCTGGTAACTTTGGTGAACTTCCGAGAACTTTCGTTATTTTTCTGTGGAAAAAAGATCGTTTATTCAAATTTAACTGATAGAAAGCATCAAGTCTTTCAAGCATTAAACTAGCTGTACTCAATTTAAATAATTTTTTGGTCAGCTGAACTAACCTCATAACATTTCACATATAAAATGATATTTTTTCCCTAAAATATTTTTTCTTTGACTAAGATAATTTATTTAGATTAAATCGATTACTTCTAGCTTTATGAGAAATTTTACACTTAAGGATGGTGCCAGATTTCAATAGAAAAATGGCCTAAAATTAAAACAAATTTATAGTGTTCTATAGATCAATAGAGAATATGCTATTTTAACGATTAATTTTTTTCTACAAAAATTTAATTATTTTGATTTTTGCAAAATTTTAGAGAATTTGTATTAAAAATTTGAAAAAAAATACTAATTGATAAGAATGATTATAATTTGGCCTGGTCAAAAAATAGTAACGCCCCGCAGGTAGCGCTTAAAAGTTAATTTCTATTTATAATAGTACAATTCTGACCTAAGTTAACACCCGGCTTAAGCCAAAGTTTCGAAGCAATTAATTTTTGCTTAGGCCTAAATCTAAAATCTGTCTCTGAACTGTATTAAAAAACTCTGAGTTAAGTCAAAAATTCGAAAGCATTTTTTTTGGCTTAAGCCGTGCGCTGAAGCCGTTTCGGAGTCGATCCGGAGCTCGATTTCCGAAACCTGTTAGCTTAGTTCAGAATTGTACTGTCCTTAAATCTAATAAACCAATATTTAAAATATATAAATTCGACATGAAGGGCTTCGTAAAAAGGCTCAGTTTCATAAGAATTCAGGCACACTCTTTTTAATTCATCATCTTTATAGAATGTGAATGTATTAATTAACCATTAAAGTATAGGAAAATACAGTTCTAAGAAAATAAATTTAAAAAAAAACTTGTCATAACAATTTCATTTGAAATTCCAAAAAAAAATTTTCGGTGCTTATGTGTGAAGACATGCTTTTTGGTTGTGAAAATCTTTTTTATTAGTTTTCATGAGACTATACACAATTTTATTGCATTCGATCCAACAAGTCCAAGTGTTTAGAGAGGACATAATTTTTTTAACTAAAGATTTGGAACAAGCATTTTATAGTATATTCAATTTTATTTTTTATTTTAAGTCCCGACGAGGTATTATTCAAGGTATTATGGTAAGCTTAATTAATCAAGATATGCTTTAAATTTAAATGTTTTTTATTTGGCTTTTTGAAATTTTGAACAAAAAAAAATATACGATTAATTTATATAAATTTTAAATTTCGATTTTAAAAATATATAATTTAAATGTTATTACAAAATTAGATTAAAAATAATACGAAATTTTATTCTTTTAATTTTTGAATAATAACTGCATTTAGAACATTGGCTTCGGCTAAACTTTGCGCTTCATTTGTAATTTCTTTATTTGGAAATGATGTCATTAGTGAATAATTTCTTGAACTGTACTCTGGTCTGGCTCTTAAAAAGAAAAAAAAATTGAAACAAAAAATAAATAAAAATTAACAAAAAAAAAACAATTCTCAACCTGTTGATATATTTTCTTAGATCACTAATATGATGAGTTTGATTAGCTTTAATAACCATTCTTGAGCCGTTCGATAATCTTACTTGAATTTGAGTCGTTGGTTTAGACTCGTCTAAATTTAATTCTCTTTTAGCTGCGTTTTCAGCATTTTCGATTTCACTAGCCGAAAGCGTTGTTGAAACAGTCGGCGTTGGACTACCTAATTTATGACCTTCAGTATTGTACAAAACATATTGTTTCTTTGGCGGTACAAATTCTTCTTCTCTATGATCTTGCATATCCAAATGAACTTCTCCTCCATTGGCTAGTCGAATTAATTCCTGTGGTAGTTCACCTCTTTGTATTGAACTCAAAAATTCTTTATTTTTTGGATCTTCATAAGATCTCAATTCACCTTCATCAATATTAAAACCATTCTTCCATAATTTCAATACACTTGATTTCTAAAAATAAAACATAGTCTTTAAAAAAAATTTTTTTTTTTTTTTTAATTTTTTTATTACTGGTGGTTTTGGTGGTTCTGGACCCTTAATTACTTCTTGTGGTTCATTACCAGTTCCTAAACGATATCCAGTACCATAAACAACAGGTCCTTTATTAGACGATTTTTCACCTGAATCAACAACTTGAGCACCGTGCCTTTTATTCAAAAAAAAAATAAATTAATTTTATCTTAATTTTTGAAATACATTTGCAAATTTATTTTACTCTTTAGCTTTTTGAAATAAATTTTTAATTATTTCTTCAGGATTTTTCTTTGAGGTTGATGGTCCTAGAATTTGTTGACCACTTGCCTGAGAACCACCTGCATAAAAGGCTTGGCCTTTTTCATCGTCTTGTTCTTCATCACTTTTATTATCGTTTAATGTAAAAATTCTAGCGCGAGATCCTCTTTGAGGTTTGGATTTAGGTGATTCTTTTTTTTGAGGCAAAGATCTAGACGGTGGTTCATAATCGTCGTCGTCATCTTCATCATCATCTAGCATATCATAATTTTGTGGGATATCAGAGTGTGTAATTATGGGCTCATCTGTTTCATCACCTCCACCTTCATAAAAACTACCAATAGCACCCTTTTTAAAATTATTTTGAATTTTTTTTTGGAAAAATATAATTCAAGTTTTTTTTCTACCTCTATGTCTCCATTTGACGCTTCTAAGTAAAATCTAGCACGATCTCTGGTGGTACCTGTGACAGCGCAAAAGTTATCTATTTGTTCATCGGTAATATTTGATGACATTTTATAAATTGAAAATCACTTTTTGAAAGGGTTTTATTTAAACAAAATGGAAGTTGAATTTATAGAATTTCAATCTTAATTTCAAAATGCATTTTTATTTTGAATTTCTTATGCAAAGTTTAGTATACTTTTTGATATGTTTAAATTTCATAGAATTTCTCAAGAGTATATCTAATATACATTGGATTTCAAATGCTGATTTTGATACAATTTAACCAAAATAGCTGAATATAAAAAAAAACAAATGGCATCATCAAAATTTCTTTAAAAAAATTATTTTTCTATTTAAAATGTTTTTATTAGAAATCAAATAATAACAAATGATCGATATTTAATTGACAATAAAATCGAAAAAATTACTAAAATTCAAAATCCTTTCCCAGCTTATTTTAATCTCTACACCGGTCGCGCTCAATTTTAATTTCTTAACTACTGATTCTGTTCCGTAAAGGTTTCCCGAGTTCCCGTCAACGAAACTGTTGAGCTTATATTTTTTCTACCACTGACCTCGCTCTGTTTTCTCTGCTCTCTGTTTTCGACTGCTACGAAAGGTCACCACTAATACAAACTCCGTCCAATTTTCTGTGAAAAAAAGGGGGATGCGTTCAATTTTCCATTGGGTATCTCCGCTATCAATCAATAATCTTGAACAATCATGAACAGTGCTTGAATACTTCTAAAAAGTTAAATTTTTATCACATCATGTTTAGACAAATCCAGATTTTAAACTTAGATTTGAAGTGACCAATAATTAACCAATGTTAATTCTTATAGTTTTTTAAAAATATTTTTTTACAATAAAAATTCGTGATTTTTTTTTCTAAATATTATAGAAAAAATGTAAATCGAATTTTTAAGCAATTAAAGGGTAAATTCAGAAAAAAGCTTATAGGGTAGAAAAACCTTGTGAGTCGAGTGATGAGACCAACAAATATAAATTTATCATTTTAATCTATTTAATTTCTATTCCGAAAAATAAAAATAATTTACAAAAAATAGCTGGTAGGAAGAAATATGGTCATGATATGGTCATTGGTCATATCAAAAAGCTTGAATAGTAGTAGTAGTAATAACTGCAGCTTGAAACAAGCAGAGCCCTTCGGGCTATAGCAGTCGATTTGAACAACGTTTCAACAACCACTCATCAATTTTAAATTTAAAACTATTTAGGTTCTTTGCTTCGATTGTTTCTTGTGTCAATTGATTCCAGTTGTTAACAATTCTATTGGTTAAGAAGTTAAATCTCGAAATTCCACACCATATTTGTTCTATGTTTTGGTTACACAAGATTTCATCTTCAATTTCTATTATACTTAATTGACTTTTAATTTAAATGGTCACACCGCCTCCTCCTTTATTTTTCCTAACAAAGTTAAAAGATTCGTAGCCTTCTAATTTCATCATATTGAGTTCGTTAAACCATGTCTCCATTATAAAAATAAAATCGAAATTTTCAATTTTAGAAATTAATTCTAACTCATCAAACTTGTTACCTAAGGACGTCGCATTTGTATAAAAACATTTTAAATTTTCTTTTTCAAAAATTTTGTTATTTACGTCTGAATTTTCAAAACAAAACGAATTTTCGCCTTTTTCTGGCGAGACGTTATCTGAAATTGTTTGATTAAATTTAGTGTTGCATTTGACTTTCGGCTCCACTGCCTGTTTCGACTGTGAATCTCCGAAAACGATCTCCACTAATAAAGTATCGGGTATTCGTTGACTTGCTTCTTTCTTGTTGGTTTAAATTAAACCTATCTTCTCTTCTTTTTTTGTCCAAAATCCTTTCCGCTTCGGTTAAATCGGGATTTATGTAGACTTCACTATATTCTGAAAATTTTCGAAGTTCTTTTGCTGCTCTCAAGATGGATGGACGATCATTTTCACCGTTTAGTTGAATTAAAATTGGGGGAGGTCGATTTAAACTAGGGTTTGGTTTGAATCGTCGAATATGCGAGGAACCCTATAAAAACCCTTATTAGGAAATTTTCCAGATTAAATATGGAAAATATATAGAGTCATCAGTTTTCTGGCTTAATTATCGTTAAAAAATTGGAATTTTTTGATCCCGAAACTAATAGTAATTATTTTTTTAAAGTTAATATTGTTTTATTTGAAAAATTGCTAATGCAGTATTTGAAATGTATCTTGAAATTTTTTCGACAAGATTAAATTTTTTTTCGGATTTTCTGACGAATAAAGGGCATGAAAATTTGCTCGGAAAACTAAAAATTAAAAAAGTTGAATTTATGCTGCATTGTCCTTTAAAAAAATTTAAATTCGAAAGAAAAATTACCTTGTGAATTAGTTCCGTATTTGTGCGGTGTAAAATGGATTTTTTTAATTAAAAAAAATTAAAACTAAAAAATTAGGACATAAAATCGTTAAAAAACGAGGAAATTTCAATTTCGGACGGTTTTTAAAAATAATACCGATTTAAATTTTAGCCATTTTAAATATTCAAGAAAAAAATTAATATTTTTTAAAAAGTCGTCTAAAGTGATAAATAATAGTTTAAAAAATTGATAATTTAAAATCTTTAAAAGTTTTTCCTTTCTAAACGAAAAAATCCATTTTACACTCTTTATTAGTCAAATTTAAAATAAATTTTTACATCATTTTTTGCTAAAGGACATGAAAAAAGAAGTCCATATTCAGAAAGAGCATTCAAAACTAAGATGACGTGAAAAAAGGGGGATGCGTTGGAAAATATAGGGGGTGCGTAAGTGGTGCGCTGTTCTAAAAAACATAATATAATCAAAAAAATTACTTTTAAAATTAGCTAAGTATACCTTTAGGGTATCATTTTGAAGCTTTTTTGACGCTCTTTCATATGCTATCTTCAAAGGTTTGAAATTATTGAAAAATACGGAAACCGCATCCGGGTGCGCTGTTTATCGTAAATCGTGGGATGCGCTTTTTTCAAAGATCCCCAAGGTTTCTGTGAATTTTCACTTTTTGTAATACAGTATATCCCCGATTTTCGAATTTATGAAGTAAAATAACTTCAAACTTTTAAACTCATACTTATAAAAATTTATCTAATATGGTTTCCGGTTTTATGAACCCTCAATTTTGTGAATTAAATTATGCTTGACAACCAATGTTCATAAAATCTCGGATACACTGTTTTATTTTTTTGTTAATGTGTTTTCTTGAGGGATGTGAAGTTCATAACAATTCACTAATTTCAATTCGTTCAATGATATAACTTTTTTATTTTTCGACTTTTCCTTTAATAAATTCTGCATCTATTAAATTAAGATAGATTGTTTTTCTTTTCTTGAGTTAAGAATTCTGCATTTAAATATTTCTTAATAATTTACCGACCATATCTAAATCGCTTATAATTAATCAGTGAATAGAACATGTGTTCTTAATATTCCTAAAGTTAACTGTGAGCCAAAAAAATAAACAAACGCGGAACTAATTCAAAAAAGTCTTCAAAAATTTAAGCGAAAAAGAAAAAAGTAAACAAACATCAGACTATTTTTTTTACAAAAACAAATAAAAAACAACCATAAAAAAATAAGTCTTTTTTGAAGTCAAGGTTTTCAAGCAAATTTTTTTCTAATATTCAAATTACGTATTAATTTAGAAGATAAATTCCAAAATTCAAAAAAAAACAAAATTAAGAACAAAAATCTTAAATGAATAACTTCTTTAATTTAGTTCTGAATTAAAAAAAGAGTAAAATTAAGGAATTTACAGACAATGGATTCTAGCTGGTTACTACCACCATCTAAATCGGAAAATAAAGAAAATTATATTTCAACAGCTACTATAACCACATCGACAACAACTACTTTGAATAACATTAGCCTTAACACACATGGTATCCTATCGAACTTAAATCAAAACTCTTCATTTAATCTAAACTCATCGGCCATTAACGACTCATTTGACTGTGACAAAATAAAATTAGACGTCTATGAAAAATCAATACAAAAATTAGCCAATGAGAATAAACAACTGAGAAAACGAGTTAAGAATTTAACTGAGGTGGTACGACGCAAAGAGGAAGAGCTACTTGATGCATTCAACGAGGCCTGCGAGGCTAAGAGTAAACACGAGGAAAAAAATAAACTCGAACACAATGCTCAATTGCAATCCTATTATGAATGCTTTTTACAAATAGAAAAAGAAAATGATTCGTTGAAAATAAAATTGGATCAAATGAGATCCCAAATGAGGTCTCAAGAGGACAAAATAGACAATTTAAACAAGCAATTAAATGAAAAAAATGGCATTGAGAACACGAAAAAAATCGAAGTTGAACATGAGATCAAAAATGAACCTAATGAAAAAGACGAATTGAATATAATATCAATGAAACATGTTGATCAAGAGCTTAGTGAGCTAAACAAAACCCTCAAACAATTCATTAATGACAAACAAAATGAAAAAGAAAATCTCCCTAAACCCACTGAGGAATTAAATACGGAAAAATTAAATGATTTATTACAATATAAGACACAGAGAATAAGTGAATTGGAGCTTGATTTGGAGACTTTGAATAAAAAATTGGCAAGTATTGAGGCTAGTTTGGCTCGTTGGATATTTAGAGCTTGTGATTATAAATCTGAATTGACTAAAGTTAATGAAAAAATGAGCAATTACGATCAAATTGTGGCTGAATTGAGCGAAAAAAAGGCTGAATTGACCAAATTGGTCGAGATTAGTAAAATTGATGGCTCAACTCAGACTCAAATTGTCGAAATGTTACCAAAAAAAATTCAAACAGATAAAGGAAAATGTGAGACTATAGGTGTACAAACAGATAAAGTTGAAAAAAGTGTTGGAATTGTAGCTCAACAAGCTGCTAAATTTGATCAATTAGCTCAAAATCAGCCTAGACCATCAAATGCTCTAACTGAATTAAAGCTCAAAATTGATCATTTGACCTTAGAACGCAATAATTTCCGTTGTAAAAATCAAGAATTACTAGAGGAAATTAAAATATTGTCGTCTAAGACCCCAAAAGAAATAGTCAAAAATTCAAATTGTACTCAAACTATTCAAATTCGTCTAAGAAACGAATCAATACAGACCGAACCGATCAAAGAAGTTGTACGTGAGGTCTTAGTCGAGGTGAAAAATGACGAAATTAAGAAAAAATTAGACGACAAAATTAAGGAATTAAATAGTGAAATAGACAAAAATTTTAAATTATCACAAAATTTAGACGATTTGAAAACCAAATTGGAATCGCAGAGTAAAGATTATGAATTGAAATTGAACTCAATACTAACCGAGTTTAACATAAATAAAAAAGTATCGGATACAATTATAAAACAACAGAAAAAATTATTGGATTATTTACAAACAAAATTTGGTGGTTTGAGTGAAGAGGATCAAAGTGGCAGTGGTTCAGGACATCATCATAACATTAAAACTCTATTTAAAAAAAAGCAAAAAGTCAATCCTTTATTGGCCAATTTGCACAAAAATAATAACACAGTTAAAAGTGACACGAAAAAAATAGAAGTCAAACCAGAAATTAAAGAAATTGAATTGGAATTAAACGAAAATTATTTGACTTATTCCGAGTTGGCTAAACAAGCTGATCGAACTCTAGAAATAGTTACAAATGACAAACAAAAAGAGCCTAGACAAATACATGTATTCATTACTGGCTTAAATACATGTCCAACATATTGTCATGTATGCCAAAAGCTAATACCCTTAATAGCCTATGCATCCAAGTGTCAATTATGTTCGTTTACATGTCATTCGACATGTTCATCTAGTTCAAAAAATAGACAAAACAATAAATCTTTAAAATCGACAGCTAGATTAGACTTAAATACATCGACCTATGATCCACTCAAATATTGCAATGTTAATTATATCCTAATTAGTTTGGAGTATAATAACTATATAAATAAATTGATTAATTTAGACTTGAAGACAAGCATGAAAAAGACGCTGAATAATTCACAAAGTCAATCGAGTATACTCTTAAGCGATTACATTTATGTTGATACAAATTCTAAATGGAAAAAGCTATGGCTTAGCTTGAGAATAGATGAAAAGTATCAAGAGGCCAAATTGGACTTGTTTCAGACAAAGTCCAATCAAAAACCTTTTGATACTATTAATTTAATACAGGATAAAATATTAATTGAGACTAATACTAAAGTAATTGGTAAATTGACTAATAGTTCTCAAGGTCTGTCTGAATCAGCACAAACATTGACACCATCGAGTACAATGGAGTCGATTTATGAAGAAGTTAACGACGACATGGAAATTAATAGAGTTAATTTTGAAAAGTCGTCACTGATTATACTTTTACACGGGACGAATCGTGTTACTCTAAAATTAGGTTTTTTGAGCTATAATCAAAAGAATATTTGGTACGATGCTTTGTTGTCTAGTTTGTTAATTGGACGAACTACCAATTCTAGTTTAGTCTTGAATAATAAATCTAATTTGTCTAAGGCTAATTTAACAGATCAATTCAATGTGTTTACTTTGAGTAAGGTTCTTAAGCCATTTTTGGAATTGTGTGATACTATTGTTAATAGCTATTGTTTCATTAATGATAATTTAATTGCACTTGCGTGTGATGATGGTTTGTATGCATTAAATTCGTACAATCATCCCAAATCGTCTGGTATGTCAGGTAATTGGATTTTATTATTTTTTGTAGTTTTTAAAAAAAATGATAAAATAAGAACAGATAAAAAAATTTACCTAAACATCCGTCTTAAAAATGACGGTTGACCAAGTCGATCAACAGAAAAATATGACTGGTTGATGATTATTTTTTCATAAAAAAATTTTATTAGATTCCTTTTATTTCTTCGTTTTTCCTAAGAAATTTCTCAGACTTTAGAAGTTACTTAGATTATTCTTCTTTTTAAAAAACCAAATGCGCTGTATCCCCGATTTTATGAACCTCGGTTGTAAAGCATGATTTAGTTCACAAAATTGAAAGTTCATAAAATCGAAAACTATACTACATACTTTTACACAAGAATTAGTTCAAAAAAGGTTAGAGGTTTTTACTAAATAAAATCGGGGATACACTGTACCATAAATTATTGAAAGTACTTGAAAAGTATACATAAAAATTGTTCAAGCTATTTTTCTGGACATAAAAAAAATTCAGAAAATCAAAGACCTTCAAAAGATGCAAGAAATTTTTGGACGTAAAAATGCTACATGCTTTTAAAATACACAGTAACTTTTTTTAGGCTGGAAATAAGCCAAAAGATAATGTACTTGTAAGACGTCTAACTTTAAAATTTTTGAGAAAATGATCCAATATGTTAATTATTTTAATAATTTTTTTTAGTCTTCACATAAAATTTACGGCTTTCCGCCTAAAAAATTTACAGTGTACCTTAAAATACGGTGCAATATTCAAATAAAATATTTTTACGCTAATTTTTCTATAAATGCGGCAAAAGCAACAATTCTACTAACTTTCAAAATTTTGTAGACTTATTTCTTAAAGCTGGTCATTTAGAATAATCTCCAAAAATTTTTCCCCATTTATAATTTTTCCCACTTTTTAGGAGGAATTTGTATATTTGAACTTAAGTCTTAGGATTCTAAGTCTTATCGGTTATAAAGCAGATTTTATTCCTTTAATTAGTTAGTTTTCATACAAAAAGTAAAATGGATTTTGAATTAACTCTTAACGTACCGCTTGTCCATTTTTCGAGATATCAAAAAATTGATAAAATTTTTGAATTTCTCGTCAAAATCTATGGCAAGTACCAACAAAAAAAATGAAAAAATTCATATCACACAGCTTATGGTAGCCTTTTGAAAAACAACTGATGCATTTTTTTGAAGCCGTATATCTCTCGATAAGATTAAAATTGTAAAGTGATTCTAGAACCACTAGATTCCTCGTATTTTATTTCATAGAGTGACATGTATTTTGATTTAAAGTTCACTCATGAAATCAAGAAAAAAAGGAGTAAAGAAAATTTTTAAAATTTTAATTCAAAAAATTTGATCGATTTTTATAAAAAATTCAAATGCTACAACTTTGGATCAAATTTTAACATAATATATCAACAATCAATACCAAATCCTTGTAATCCTTGGGCTTTTAATGAGCTTTATTTTGATATATAAAATATTTTCTTATAAAGATGTGATTATAAAGTTTTAATAACTTTTAGAAATGTATCATGTATGATACAACGGTACGTTAAGGGTTAAATCATAAGTTTGAATTGAATTCACAATAATTATGAATTTGGGCCTTCAAAATCAACATTTATCAAATGAAAAAATTTATTAATTTGATTGTTATTGAAGCTCATAGAAATTGACTTCATAAATTTTAAATTTTTTACATAAATTTTATAAAAGAGCAATTTGGAAATTTTTTTTAAATGGGGAAAACTATTTACGGGGATTATTACTAATGGGAAAATTTACACATGGGGCAAACAAAAAAGGGAAATTTTCTATTAAATCCTTAAAGCTTATGTTAAGTCCAAATAAAAATTATTGAATTTAAAATGAGTAAAATTATAAAATAGAATAGTTGCCAAAATTTTCATCCTAAAACCCATTCAAGAATAATCGAAAAGTTTATCAATTTGTAAAGAATAAAATTCTCTATCTTTTGATGCGAGCAGCAGGCTATGGTATCGATTGAGCAATACAATTATGCACGTTTTATTTTTTTCAATTAAAGCATTTTTCATGGTAAATATTTTTTAAATTTGATTTGGCTGGTGAAAAAAAAAGTTTTTATTAAAATTAAATTTTTCAGCAAAAACGTGATTTTATTAAAAATATTTTTGCTTTAAAAACAATTTTCATGTAAACTTTTTTTTTTTCATCAGCCAAATCAAATTTAAAAAATGTTAACTATGAAAGTTAATTAAGTACATCAAATTAGAAAAAAAAAATAATTAAAAAATTTTAAAAATAATAAGTTAGTTCAAAATATTGTTCATTTATTACTACTGGTTGACTTTAAAAGAAAAAAACTCAACCAAGTACATTATTTAATTAGATAAGATATCCATCTAAAACTAATATTAAAATAATTAGCTAAATTAAAAATAACTAAAAATAAATTTCGAATTCGAATAAATTAAATTTCTTTTCTCTAGGTAATAACATATCACTTGTCAAAATAGATAAAGTCGAATCGGCTCACAAACTCTACTATGAAAACGAATTTGGTAAATTGTGTTTCATTGGTAAAAAATCACGTCAATTTCTATCAATTGATGTAAACGAATTAAACTCGTGTTTGATAAATGCTGATTATAAATCAAATGATGACTTAGAGGAAGAGGACGAAGAAGACGATGAGGCTAAATCAGTTCAAGTGAGCCTGGAGCACATACACAACATCGATCGATGTCATTTATTCGAATGCAAATTGAATAAATCAAATGGTTTTTGGTATTTAGCAGTCGCCACACCCGAGACCATTTACATTTTACTATTCAATAAAATAACAAATAAATACACTTTGGTAAAAACTATTCAAACTCAAACAGACTCACCATGTTTATGCATAAAATTTACAAACAATTTTGCCATTAATCAATTAATTTATGCATGTGGAAAAGAATTTTATAAAATGGACATAACTTATTTACAATCAACGGCAATTCAAGTCGATACACAAGCCTCTCAACCAATTGCTTTATGCGTTCTAACACCCTCGAACTATTGTCAACAAGAAGCTGTTTTACTTTGCTATGAAACATACGGTGTCTTTATGGTTTTTAACTTTAGCACTAATCAATGGCAATTACCAGTAATTTCAAAAAAAACAAGCTCATCCTCTTCAATAGCTTCTAATTCATCACAAAGCTCGTCTAATCTACTCCAAACGGGCGCTGTTTTAAAATGGCCTAGAGGCAATGGATTAACACCATTACAAATTGAATACGATTCATCGTATCTTTACCTATTCTATAATGATTGTATCATAGTTTACCAAATTAATTTTGAAGCAGATTTGAGTTTATCATGTAAAAAAAGCGGTGTTACTTTTATTTATAAACCAAGATATTTAAATACATTTAATAATAAGAGTTCAAATTGTATAATTATATCAAATCGTAGGCCATTGGATGAGGAAGAACAAGCTAAGCTAGAGGCTGGTGGTGATGAGGATATGGACGAAGATGGTGAACGAATAAATGATCCTTTATTACATGATTTAAATGACAAGATATGTTTATCCTACTTTAGTCCAGGGAGTAATTAAAAAATTAAAAGAGATTTAGTTAATTATTTAGTTTATTTGATTGTTTTATAAAAAAAAAAAATTTTTTTATTCTTCTTTTTTTTTTTAAAATGTAATTAAATATAAGTTGAATCAAAAATTAAAAGTATTAATGTAATTTTTTTTTATTAAATTTTGATAAAATAATAAATGAAAAAAACAAAACGATTTAAATTTTTTAAAATGAGTTTTATTCTTTTTTTTCTACTTTATTATTTTTTTTTTATTTTTTTATTCAATTTTGATCAAAAATAAAAAAGTAGTTTCTTGTAATTAATTAATTAAATAATAAATAAAATTTTTTTGTTTATGAAAAAAAATTTTTTTACTCATTGTTTTTAATGCCTTTGTTCTAGGAATTACTAATAATTTGTTTTTGAATGTTAGGTTCAAGGATATTCTTGATGCGTGGGTTCGAATGCAAAACTAATTACAAAAATTTTTTTAACAAGATTTAAAAAAACAACTATAATTTAAAAAATAATCACATGAGTTTTTGAGTAAAAAAATATTTTCAAAAAATTTATTTCTTGGGATCAGAACTGAATAATTTCACTGATATTTTAAAATTTGACATTAGAGGGATCGTTTAAGGGTAACATTTGAAAATCTTTTCCAACACACTCACTGAAGATTTAAAATACATTTTCGTTGTATTTTTAATCTGTATAAATTTGTTTCTGAATAGCGTGAAGCTTTTTTCGAAAACTCAAGACCAGTATTTTGGTTCTATCTTTCATTTAGGTTAAAATTTTGAAATATTTTAAATTTATTAATCAATTTTTAGCTCTAAAAAGAAAAATTAAAAAAGAATTTAATTAATTTTTTTCTAAATCTTTGTTAAATGCACTAATAAAAATTAAAAAAATAATTGAATTTTTTTTTTCCGAGCTAAGGTTTGATACTCCAACAAAAAAAAAACTTAAAAATGAAGCCAAATCAAATATAAACGGGTGTTCAATAAAGATTGTCGTTTTTATGTTTTCTTTCATAAAATATTTTCTGTAAATCCGAATCTTTTGAAATTGTATAGGTTTGTTTAAAGGACTTTTATGTTCAAAAAAATGTTAAGAGTGACTACCTCCTATGTGTCACCTTTGTATTTATTACATTAACTTGACCCCTAATTTTAATGGTAAATGTTCTCCAATTTAATGAACTATTTATAAAAAATTTCACAATTAGATTAAATATTTTTATGAAAAAAAAAAATATCGAATTTGAAAAATTCCTGCTACGCCATCAAAATTATCAAAATATTAATAAAGTTTTTTAAGATATAACTTTTGAACAAAACATTATACAAAAACGATCAATGCAGCTTTTGAAAGCCCCTTTTTATTAGCTATTCAATGATATATAAAAATTTATTTTTCTAGTTCATTAAATTGGATTAAAATTAGGGGTCAAGTTAATATAATAAATACAAAGGTGACACATAGGAGGTAGTCACTCTTAACATTTTTTTGAACATAAAGGTCCTTTAAACAAACCTATACAATTTCAAAAGATTCGGATTTACAGAAAATATTTTATCAAAGAAAACAATCTTTATTGAACATCCGTTAGTGACATTAGCTCATAAACCACGAGTTAAGTCAGTTATTTTAAATATGCCAAATCCAAATTTAAGCTCTAAAGTTACATAATATTCATATTAAAAAGTTGAACGTTCATTTCTAATTTTAATATAATAAAAAATATTTCATTACTGACATTTTCATTTTATTACAGCAAATTTTTAAATAGCTTTCATAAGACAAGTCGACAAGTAAATATTCTAAAAAATTTTAGAATAAAAATATACAGTAATGTTACGAACTCCTGATTTTACTTGATTTCAAGTAAATTTACTTAAAATAAAAAAGGCCGTTTTTGACCACCTTTTCATTATTTTTCGAAAAAATCACTTTTTGGAAGGCAAACAAAAAACTTTTACTTTTTTCTACAAAAATTTGCAAAGTTTTGCCAAAACTCTCTCGTTTTGTGATCAGTTAAATTTCGCATAAATCATATGACTTGTCATTTATTTTAAAAAAAAAATATTAAATATTATTTTAAAGAAAAAAATTTTAAAATCTACTAATTAAGTTGACGCTCAATGAATATGTGACTTAACATTTACCGTTAAATCTTTTTTAGGACGTACGGAACTCAGAACAGTGATCAAAAATGCAATTTTTTTGACCATTTTTATTTTACGTAAATTAACGTAAAATCCGTAAAATTTACAATTTTTTTATTACTGTTTTTCACTTTAGTAATTTTACGGGAATTTAAGTAAATCAGGAGTTCGTAAGAGTACTGTATTAATATCAGTATATTTTTCAAATCAATTTAACTTTGAACTTTTTTTAGTTTTATGTTATTCAATGTAGTCTCAAAAATATTTTAAACAATATGCAAAAAAGGAAGTATGTATGGAACCTTTAATAATTGTGTTTAAGCGTCTTTAAATTAGCTACACAAAAGCAATTAGACTTACTAGTCTTGATCTTAGTTAAATATTTATTTTAAAAAAAAACAAATTAGAATTGTCATAAAAAATGATTTATTATCACTTAGCATTTAAGGACGATCTGTAACTTTCAAAAGTTATTTTCAATTTAAAAATTTTTTTTAACCGTTTGAATTGGTTAATTGTTTTCTAAATTGGACACGTGTTTAAACATATTTTCTTAAAATTTTTTAAAAATTTAAAAAACATGATACATCTGTAAGATTTAAATCAGTGATTTTCTCTCGGAATGCAATCATCAAATCTCCTAACCCATGAGAACAAATGTAAAAAAACAAAATAATTAAAATATTTTTTGCATATTTCTAATTTGAATCACATTTTTTAAATGGAATAATTATTATGTCATCTCCACTTTTTCAAATATTTTAACTATGGACTTTAAATTAAATGATAGTTTTTAAAAACAATACCCATTAGTAGTGATGAATTCTAAATGGATAATTAGTTATTTTATCAATATAAATTGATAATTTTTGATTTCTTGATGGGTTACCTCTTCACGTTATTAAAGTTTTTATGTAAAATTAACTTAAAAAGAAAAAAATATTGCCAACTAGAAGCAATAATTTTTGTAATTAAAAATTTCAAAAATTTTTCAACTCAACAAAATTTTTTTTTTGGTTTGAAGAATAAGCCATTTTTGACAGACATTAAATCAGCTGATTTGAATTCAAATAAAAAATTATCATGACCAGAATTTCAAATTCTTATTAGTTACAACATAAAAATATCAAGTATTTTAATTTTTTCTATTTGATTTCTCCTAAAATAAAAATCTAAGTTTTATTTCGATGGCTCAAACCCTTCTGTGTCCAAAAGTTTTTTAAATTCAATTTTTTTGTTGGTTTAAGTCGTCAAAAAACCTGTGTCTTAAAAAATTATATTTTTTTTTTGCACCAAAAATTAATTCGAATTATGAAAGAGATTTAAAAATGGGTACACATTTTAGAAAAAAAATTCAAAATTTGACGTAATACAAATTTCATACAGACCTTAACAGCCTTCACTAAAAATAAAATTCCAGGAGCGTCTATCATTTCTTATCAGGATCTTTGAGATCAAATTATTTTTATTTATCATTTTGGTTTTCCTTATCAAAAAAAGAAATATTATCAATTTGAATTTTTTTTAATTTTTATTTTTAAAAAAACTAATGTTTCTTATGATATCACGTGATGGGTATTACAAAACCTACGGTAATAGGCAGAATGAGATTCGTCAATTTTCTAAGAAGTATTATAAAGAAAGTATATGAATCTTTTAGATAATTTTATAAGATATGAGCAAATTTTAATTTGCGAAAAAGCTTAAGATTTTAATTCAAATTTATTTATTTTTACTGAGAAATTGTGAACGTATGAATCAGCAACTAAAAAATTGAGACGCCTGCTAAAGCTTAATAAGAAAAGTTCTCAGAGTACAATTTTTAAATCTTCTATTAGAATCAAGTAAAAAATTGCTGCTAACAAAGTCTGCAAAAAAAATCTGATTGCTTAATTTCATATTTAATTAAAGTTTTTTTTAATGATGTAAAAACATTTTATTGAAAAACCGGGACTTTAAACTAGGTTTTACGGTAATTGTAATTTAAAATAGCATTAAAAAAATCATACATTACATTTCTGATATAAGTTGACAGTCTGTTAAACACGTTGTTTAAAAGCATCCTAAGTGATTTTAAACAGTCAAAGAGCAATGCTTAAGAGCTGTTTAAGACAATGTTTTTTGCTTAAGCTAAAAATACCAATGCTCTTAAACATAAATTCAAGAATATTTTTTTTTAGTTGAAACTTGCTCTTAACCTGCTTAAGACGTTTTGAGACATTTCCCATGGGATGTTTAAGACCGTCTTAAGATGTGTTCAAAACATGTCAACTTATTTCCAAAATGTACTGAAATACACTTTTATTAATAAAAAGAAAGTTTATCTATTGACCATTTTTAACATAAATACTTGATAATAAAAAAAGGAGTACAAAGAAGGGCGCTAAACCTTAAGATTTTTTTTTTTAAAAATAAATAAAGGAGTATAACATTTTAAAATTGTTTTGTCACAGCTTTCAAATAATTACGGTAGTAAAAAAAATTCTTTAAAAAATAGCAGATTTCAATATCTAAAATTTTTCAATATTTGAAGCTTGAAATTTAATTTTGGAAAAATCGGTTTAAAATCGTCAAAAAACAATTTATTTTTTTTGTTGAAATTTTGAAATGAATTAGCTCTTTAAATTCAAATAGAGTCAGAGCAGAGTTTTCATATACGAACTTTCATAGCTTAAATGCTTTTTTTTAGAATGGTCTATTTTTAAAATTTAAATTTAACTATTTTTATTTGCAGTTATGCAACGTTTTTTTCTAGGCTTTTCAATTCCGTTGTATCTAAAAACATAAAAAAAAAATAACTAACAAATTTCTTCTCTTGTTTTCTTTTTTTCTTTCTTTTCTTTTTGAAATGATTGTTTGAAACTTTTCGATGCTTTCAACGTGGGATCACATGGGTTTTCAAGGCTGGACTTTTTTTCTAAAAGAATTGTATAAAACTCTAACTTTTTTTTTATTTTCAAGTTCAAAATTGCATGCTTTTTTATTTAGAAAAAAAAAGCAAACAGTTAGGAGCACACCTTTTGCGTAAGTTATCCTTTTTTGTATGCTTAAATTCTTAAAATTTTCCTATTGAGTAAGCTTACGATGAATTTTTCGCTTTAAATTCTAAAGCTATTCGAAATATTTTAAACCAAAAAAAATTTTTTTTAAATTCCACGATGCTTTCGTTGAAAGCACATGAATAGTACACGTTTTAAAAAAGTATGTTTTCTTCTATTTGGTGCTCTCGTGCTGGTCCAACATGATCAAAAAAAGAAAAGGAGAATTAAATTTTGAAGATCAAATTTTAAAGAAAGCTAAACTGACATTTGTAAAGCGATAAGAGTCTTTTTGTTGTTGTTGTTGTTGGTTTATTTTAAAAAAGAAATTTTTCATTTTCAAGATAACACTATATAGAATCTTTTCGTTTACTAACTGGCTAATTTTAAAGCGAGTTATAAAATATCTAAGTCTATTCTGAATTTTTCAACAGACTCTATTTCTTTTCTTTTTCAAAGTTAATTTGATTTTTTTTCTAGTTTATAGCTTTATGGAAATTTCTTCTTCTTATTCTTCAAGTGAAAAAAATTAAAAAAGACTTAACTAAAGCTAAAATAATTTTTTTTAGTTGAAAAATTTTTTCACAAAAATTGTAACAATGATGAGTTACTAGTTGTTTGTTAGAAATTTTTTTCCATAAAAAAAAATATAATGTTTGAAATTCTATCGAATAGCTTGAATTGCTTTAATGAAAAAAAAAACAAAAAAAAAGCAAACAAAAAAAAAAGAAACGATTTGCTTCTTTTTGTAGCGATTTTATTCTATAAAGAAATGTATTAAGTCCATATTTTGAATAGAATGGCTTGTCTGTGTAATACCGAGTGTGTTAAGTTGGCGAATCTTATTTTTTGTTTGAAAGCCAGAGCCCGATTATAAATAATTTTGAAAATTTTAAATTTAAAAAAAAAAGAAAAAATTTTTTTACACAAATTTTAAAAAATTATTTTTTTCAAAACTCGACTGTTATTTTTTTTTAAACCAAAATCATACCTCCTCTCCATCCCTCTCCCTATATATACACATACATTCTCTATTATTTTTAAAATAAATTTTAACTTGAATAGATAATAAAAAAAAGATTTTTGGTCAAAAAAAAAAAAAAAAAATGAGCATGCCTAATAAAATTCCGATAGCCTCATCAATGGACTACTTATACCAAGCTATATCTCTCATAGAAGCTAAGAATTATCCAAATCAACCATTCCAAGCCCAGTCCATGTCAACGCCCACGACTATGGGTGATTACACTTCAAACTTAATTAATGAAAACAAAAAAAGAATGATAGGTAAAGAAAAAAAAAAAAATTTTATAATTTTTTATTTTTTGGTCATGGTCTAATGAATCCATAATTTTTGCTATAAAGGTAATTTAATATATCAAAATCAACAACATCAACCATTTCACACACAACAACCAATATTGTCAAATAATGAAAATTTCAATAATCTAGTAAATTTAGCCAATTACACACGAATAAATCCGCAACAATATCAAGCACTACAAAAACAACCAATATCAACTAGTTGTACTTGTTGTCATTTAAATCAATATAACAATCAATATTTGTATCCAAATAGTCACAAAAATATCAAAATACAAAAGACGAGAGAAGACAAACGAATAAATACACTAATCAACAATCGACAAATGCAACTCAAAGAAACGGAAAAGAATACACCACCAAGTCGACTTGAAAAAGCCAAACAACTTGCCAGAAAAATAGAACAATCTTCATCGACATCAACATCACCAATGTACTCATCAAATTCTAATTCACCAGTTAGCGATCAATTTCAGAATCAATACTACCCAGTAGATGTCTTGTACACTCTATTACCAATGTATTTAAATCCAGTATTAAATAAACAAAATTTTAATCAACAACCACAAGTCGATCCGGCTTATATTCAAAGTCTAGTGTCATATTATTTAAATTTTCATCATCAACAACAACAACAACAACAGTTGAAACACCAACACAATTACAAAAGTTTTTCATCAGTTTCACCAGTTTCGACAGCCTCGACAAATTCGTCAGCATCGACAACTTTAAAAAGACAAGCAAACAAAGTCCAAAAAAATACAAATATAGACGTAGATAGCAAAGTAGATGAGCATTTTAAGCGATCACTAGGCAATGAATATTTGAATTTGATGTCAAATGCTAAGCGAGTGAAATTAGATGAGAGTTCAAAGACACCAAAAATAATAGATAATCCAGTGTCACCCAGTTCATCTGTACAAACAATATCTTCATGTAGTTCACCGGCATTAAACATTAATGAAACAAGTAATGAATCAGACAAGAGTGAACATTTAAAATTAGGTCCAGATTATGTTGATAGTCATTTTTCCAAAGCTTTAGGAGTCGATATGTGGAATAAACTAAAGGAAAAAATCAAAATTGAAATTGATAATAATTCAGACATGTCATCGACAGTAAGCACAATGTCAGAAGCCAGTTTATCACCTGTAAAATTGTAAACATGAAAATATAGTCATAAAAATTATTAGTCAATTTATAAATAGATTTTATTTTAATTCTAGGATTTATTTACAATATTTTTTTTTTAGAAAGATTTATTTTCTCCGGTTCTTTTTTTCTTTCTTAGTTTTAGTTTTATGAACAAAAAAAAAACAAACGAATTTAGTGATAGAAATATTTAGTATATATATTTTTTTTATGTTTGCTGGATTGTGAAAATTGTACAACTCGAAACAACAAAAAACAACCAGTTCGAAATACCATAATATTATTTTATGGAATTTTTGTAGAAAATGTGAAAATAATTTTTGTTGTTTTTTTTTTCAAGAAGTTTATTATTAGTTCTATATAGTTTATTTAAGCTTGTAAATTTTTATGCCAAATTTTTGCCAGTTTTTTTTTTCTTTTTGTTTTTCTTATGATTTTTTTTGTCTTGTTAATATTTTATTTTTTAAAAAACAAAATTTTTGAGTATGAATAAAAATTTTGAAAAAGTGCTAAATTATAAATTTTTAAATTATTTTTTGAAAAGCAAAATTTTGGAATTCTCTCGAAACTTCTAGTAAAAAAAAAAACAAAAGCTTTAAGGTAAAAAAGTCAAAGATAAATTGGCTAACTTTAATGGAAAAAAAACTCGGTTCTTAAACTAGAAACAACTTCTTAAATAATTGAATTTTTTTAATTCAAAGAAGAGGGCTTAGTGTTTGTCTAAAAAACACCCACCCCTTTACAAATTGCAAGAGAGTATATAGCTTTCATCTTTATTATAAATTTTTAAATGCGTTATTAGGGTTACTTAAGTTAGAGCTCCTAAAAAAACCATCATTAGGAAATTCCTCATTTCCAGTGTTTTGAGCGCATCAAAATTTTTTGTATCAAAATATTTTCAAGTTGAATTTTAAAAATCAAAAATAGTAGATCTAATTGTTAAAATTTTCAAGCTAGATTTAAAAAATTTAAAATCTATAAGAACAAAATAATTGCCGAATCATGATTAGATGACTAATCTTTTTTTTAAAAAAAGATTAAATAGATTGCATGACTCTATTTTAAGATTCAAATAATTTTTTTAAGTTAAGAGAGAACATTTCTTACACTAGCTAGCATTAATGAGTAATCTTTTTTTTATTGTTGTTGTTTGGTATAAAAACATATGCTTTAATTGAATTAAGCATTTTTCTATATGGAATCGAATACACTTTAAATAATTGCTTTAATTTTTATAATTTTTAGAAATTAAAAGAAAATTTTTATATTATTGTTTTGTTGTTAGAAATTCAAGTTCCACGAAATTTTAATAGTTTTTTTTATCATTAAATTGATAGTAAACTATTTTGATTTCAAGTCATTTTTTTTTGTTTTTGATTAATTCCCAATCATCATTTTCATAATTAGGAATCAATTGGTTCATGGTGAAAAAAGAAAAACATTTCCAATAGAAAAAAAAAACCTTTTTTTTTTTCACTCAAAATTTTAAGTCAAAGAAAAAATAAATAAATAAAACAATTTAATAAATAAAAAGTGAAGTATTATGCCATTTTAAACTCTGATAATCAAATGAGTGACTATACCAGCTTGATTTGAGTAAATTGTAGCGTTGTTCATTTAAGAATAAAGGCTTACCACGTCTTTAAAAAAAAACATAAAATTTTGAATAATTTTTTTTTCATAGTTTAGAGTTTACTTTAAGTCCTTATCCTCTTCGCCATGCTCGTCCAAATAAAGTGAGGCCCATGGAGAACATCTCTTACCACGCACAATATAAACATAAGTCGAATTAATATGAAGTAGAATAAGAGTTCCAGCTCCGCATGAATTAACATGTTTTTTATTCATTTCTTTCATTGAATCACAACAATAATGACATCTAAAGCATAATTCTGTACCACATACAAGACATGCAGCTATTTCTTTAGGCACTTTAGAACAAAATTTACATTTTTTGTTCAAATAAAAACTAAACAAATCAGAATATGAATATGGAAGATCTAATAGTTGTGGAAAATGATAACGATCAAAAGAAATATTCAACAAATTCTAAAAAATGTAAAGAATTTAGTAAAAACGTAAAAAAATTTTAGATTTTTTTTTGGTATTTTTAAATGCTTACATTAACCTGTACACTATAAGTTTCACTGACTTTTTCAAGCTCATTTAACCAAAAGTCAATAATTTCAAATGGCTTTGTAGTAGGCCATTTTAAATTTAACTTTTTACTCGAGTCGCACGAGTTGATACCTAAATATTTTATAAGATTTTCATATGAATTCTTATATAAAAAAAAATTAAAAATTTTAAATTATAGATTTTATTTTTAATAAAATTTTCTATTACCATTGAGTTCTTTAATACATCTTGATCATACAAATAGGATTGTAAAAGTGATGTGATGTTTAAATAATGTAGACATTTTGTTTCAACATAATTTTTGGCGCTTTCTGTTGTCCATATCGTTTTCTACAATTAAAATATTTTTATCTTTATAAATTTTTTTTATCTTGAGAAACTAAAATTAGTTGAAAATTACCATGAAGTAGTTCGAGGTGGTCGATGCATTTTTAGAAAATAGTCTTTTTAGATGATTTGTTTTTTTAATGAATTGAATGATATGACTGATATAATGTTTAAAACTAAAATTCTAATAAAAATAAACAAAATATACACCGGTATTTCCCAATTAAAAATTCTAAAGTTTGCAAAAGCAGAAATTGAACTTTCCCAGAAAAAAAAAACTCTAACCGAAAATTTAAACATTTCGCTATAGTTTAAAATTATTCTTTTAACGAGATTGAGTACCTAAAAGTGATTTAGGAAAAAACTGTTTTAAGATTTTTAATTTACTGCACTTCTCGCGAATTAACGGCGTACCCGTAGGCTTACCAAAAAAATTTTTTTTTAGTTTATTTTAATTTTTTGAAAAAATTTTTTTTTGGTAATGGTACGGTTACGATACGGTCGTCAAACTAAAAAAAAAATTTTTCAAAAAAATTAAACCAAATAAAAAAAAAATTTTTTTTGGTAAGGCTACGGGTACTCCGTTAATTCGCGAGAAATGCAGTATTTTTATAGAACTCGCCAAAAAAGTTTTTTACGTATGGAACTTTAAAAATTGTTATCTCTTAACGTGTTACTTAAATTTTACAAATAAAATCTTATAAATTAAAAAATAAATAAATACTTGGTCATCTGTATTATTTGACCAAATTTCTTTTTCTTCATCATCAAATTCTTTAATTAAATCAACAACTGATTGTATAAAGACAACATTGAAAATACTAGATACAACACAAGTAAAAACGCCTAAAAAAAATGAAAAGAAAAAAATTTATTAAAAAATTTAATTAAATTTTTTTGAAAATCTAAAAAATTACTTTTCTCCAAGCTAAATGGTAAATTAACTAAAATTAATAATAGAACAGCTATGGGATCTCTTAATAAAACAGGAACATCATCTTGTTTATTTAAGCTATTTAGCCTTGATTGTAAAATGCTTTGATGAAAATCTTTTAGACCACTCAAAGAGCTATCATTTGCTTGTTCACTAGTATCACTATCAAAAAATTCCATAGTATTATCTATATTTGATTTGACACCAATTTTAAACAAAAATTTATTCATATCTTTGGACAATGCTGGATTTATTAACATCAACCATTGTTTTGCATGTGGTTTATTTTCATGACACATTAGACGACAATGTGTAGATACTACGTCTAACATTGGCATAAAACACGATTTTTTCTTTTTAAAATTGAATGTATTTGTCAAGTTTTCACTTTGTGAAGTACTTGGTAATGAGCTTTTTTCCTGACACTGCTTACCTTGTTGTTGCATTAATAAAAGCATTAAATCAATCTCCAATTGAGTTCGTAAAACACTTGAAGTAAACATGACTATATCATCGTCAACTGGAGATTTAAAAATACTATGTAAATGGCTTGGTAGCGATTTTTGTTCAATATGTCTGAATTCAATAGGAGTCGACATGGTTATTATTGTCAGCGCATCATTTTTACATTGAGTCAAAATTTTCGAGGTCTAAAACAAAAAAAAAAGAATTAATTAATTTCAAGTATATTCTCATTAAAAAAAAAATTATTTCGTTTACTAAATCTGAATTTGAAAAGGACCTAAATTTGAGTAAGTTTAAAATTTTTTCATAAATTTCATCAGTTGTGTTTAGTTTAGTATCTTCAAATTTTTCGCTTTCATTTGTTTCGGGTAATTGAGTCTTTTCGGCTAGTGATGATAAAATCCAAATTTTAGCTGGCACATTTGAAACAGTGGAGGGTACATTCCAAGGAGATAAATCTAAGCTTGCTTTTTGGGCTTTTTTCACTGGTATATTAGTATTAATTGGCAAGACACAATTGGCTGTTTGACGACATAAAGGACAAGCATATTCGACATTGCTACTCCTAGTCGTAGTCAATTGTTCATCCAATGTTTGTCTGTATGAACTATAACAATCGAAATGTAAATAATGACCGCACATTTGGGCATAGACACCTCCTCTCCAACCAATATTTACAGAGTATTTACAAGATTCCTTTATTTTTAAAATATTTTTGATTAAAGAAAAAATTAATCTTTTTTAATTGGTTTTAGGTCAATTACAGGTTTAAATGCTTCGATCATATTTCTAGTACGAGTGTCTTCTCTTTTCCAACATAAATTATTTGTTAAATAACTTTTTTCATTTTCATTAATCACAATTTTTTTAACTTGATTTTCCACACGAATACTTTCACGATTTCCGAGTACTTGAAATTTATTAAAAAAATTTACAAGTTAGGGTAATATTATAATATAGACGATTTTGTTTCTAACACAATAGAAAACAATATTTTTTTTAAATTCCCAAAAAAAGAACAAATTTCTTCATTTGTGACTATAAATTTTTAAATTCATATTTTTTAATAGACTTTGAGGATCCAAAAAATTCCAATAAAATCTCTTAAATACAGCATTTCGTACGCATCTTATCGTATGTCGGGCGGAATCTACCGTACTTAAAATTAAAATTATATAATCAACTGATTATATGGTTCTAAGTTAGTAGAAGCCTTTTAAATGAACTATAACTAAACACAACTGAACTAATCTTGATTTCGTCGACGATATTATTGTGTTAAAAAGCGACCAAAACATTTCCTTAAGCTAAATCAAAAATTCTAAGAAGATCGGATTTGAAAGCAGCTGAAAAAGCGGCCTAAATTGTTTAAAACATTGAAAAAATTAAACCTCTTGTTCATTAGGGTCATCTAATTTGAATGATTCAAGACTTCAAATATAGAAGGTCTAGCATTAGATCAAGTGAGATAAGGCTTTATCTCACCCGGAAAGTATTTGAAAATTTACTTGTTCTTAACTCTCGAACGATAATTTTTAATGTCGCATGCACATACCTTAATGCTTTATGGGACGCCATGAGCTTTAACTGAATCGAGCTTAGCTAAAACTCAATTGTTTTGTAAGAACATTTTATAGAATCATATTTGGATTAAAACAGTCGAAGAACTTAATAAAACCGAAAGAAATTACCCAAGAATTAAGTAAAAAGACAATTAAAATTAATTAGACATTGTATTAGATTGTCTTCGTAAGAAAAAATTTAATCATAACGAAATAAAGAAATTAGTGTTGGTTTCCGCCGCTGGCGGCCATGTGACTGCCAAAATAGGTTCTGAGGCTCTTGATTTTTTTCGTTGTATATTTAGAATATTTTACGATAGGAAATCGTTTAATCTATCAGATTGATTGATTCAAAACCTTGAAAAATTTTTTCGCCTCGACGACCATCAACACGGCCACCAGCTGCGACCACAAACAGTAATAGAAATCTGGTAGACCAATTACAAAGTAATAAAAGAAATATCTAAATTCATAACAAATGATAACTAATTGAATTTGACACCAGTCAAAATACCGAAATTTGCCATCAATAAAGAAAGATGACTACGTTATATTTAGTTTAAAATGGGCTTAATATTTAAACACAATCAAATGCTGGAAACTAAGCGCCACAAAATTAGATCTCCTCATCACAAAAAAAGAATGTCACCTAAGAATCTAACTAACGATAAAAAACCCAAAAAAAATAAAAAAATTTAACGAAATAAGAGGCCATTATGATGTCTAGTAAATAATTTTTTTCTTTAATTTTTGTTTTGAAAAATTGTAATAGAAAATTTTTTTATTAACTTTATAAATTTGTGACGTTAAGTTTCAATTTGTGTTGAAAAGTTTTTTGATGTTGCGAAATAGTTAGACCCGTTTAAAATTTACTATTGATGCTAAATAAAAATCTGGATATTATAGATTTATTAGAAATTAAGCAAACTTAGTTTTCATAAAAAAATTTTGAAATTATTTCTAAAATAACTAAATACTAAAACACACAAAAATAAAAAACTCACCGCTAGTTGATTGGAGTAATGCTATTACTCCAATAGGTCTCTCAGGAGTATCATCCGAAGAAAGACGACATATACAACAATCATAAACTTCGTCATTTATTTGACTCGATGATATTTTATCAACTAATTCACCCGACACTTCAGCCTCTGGTTTTTCCTCCAAAAGTTCTTCGTTAACTTTACTCACTTCTTTTTCTGGTGGAGCCAATTCTACGAAAAAAATTTGGTTAAATAATGTTAAAACAAATAACACAAATTTACCTTTGTAAGCTTCAATGTCAGTTTTATTAATAGGATTAGACAAAAAAGCTTTTTGACTTGAGCTCATTTGAGCCAATATTTTTTGTTGTCTCGCTTTAGCCTTTAATTTTTTGAGTCTTAAACAACAACAACAAAAAAATAATATTTAAAATTTTTTTTTGTTTTTTTTTTGAGTTTAATTTTACTTCATTTCTTCTTCATTAGATGTCGAACCAGTAAAGACATTAGGTGATGATAATGATTTCTCAATTAAATTCGCCTTTGGCAAATTAATATTCTCAAGAGTTTTTTCAATATTAACTCGACACTTTTCATTCAATTTGGAAATCATTTCCAATAAATTTAAAATAAAATCACTTTCGTCGCCAACACGACTTGTTTTAAAGCTAATTGACTCCTCATTGTCAACATGATATTCAAGTGTAAAAGATTTACTCTTAACTTGATCTTTATCATTTTCACATGATTTTCTATGTAGGATTTTGACGAGTAAAGATATAATACTTTCATGTACATGCACTTTCTTAAATTGTTCGATTTTTTGTGGACTGGGATCCCTGGAACCCGATGGTGTTAAACCAGAACGAATTCGTTTAAACGGTGGTACATTTTGTGATGTACTTGTCGAGGCACATTCAGCCGATTCAGATGCTTCTAGTTTAACACTTTCAAATTCCGAATTACGTTCATAAGTCGTAAATGCCACATATGTACATAAATTATCTTGGATTTTATTCGTTTTGAACCATGTATCCGGATTTAATTCATCAAATTGATGCTTATTTAAATCCGTATCAATGTCCATTGAATTTTGTTGTGTATTAACTTCAGAGTTATATACAGAAAGTTCAAGGATATAAATGACAAAATATAAAATTTTCTCAGATAGTGTCTCATTATAAAAATGTTCATATAACAAATTTAATAAAATAGCATGCAATAATTTAGTATTTAATAAATTCCATTTATTACTCAGCTCCAATTCGAGTTTGCTTTCAATTTCAAGTTCTTTGCTATGTTCATCAAAGGACATTTTTTCATTGGTTTTTTTAGCTAGTCTAAACGGAGGCCAATAATTTTTTTTAGGATTTTTTTTTTCTAAAAATTGATTATATCTATCGAATGACTCTTGAAATTCACGTCTCTTAACTGATCTTAGCATTACGTATAATGGATCATATTCATTTAACCATATACAGTCTTTAGGTTTATAGCGACCTTGTTTAAGATTTCCTATAGACATTGCATCCAAACTTGGTTGTAAATAATCACTAACCTCATTTAGAATTGGTTGTATAAATTTCTTAGCTGTACTCAAGCTACATATATCAGGTAGACTTTCTTCTACTTGACTAAATGTCCTATCAGAAACACTAAGTAAAGTAACTATTTCTTTACGTGTTAACTGATAATTACTAAGACTTAAATTTGGTTTGATCATTAAAATTTGTGATAGTAAAGTAAGTGAACCGACTAGCATGGATGTTTGTTGTGCCGAATCTAAATCATCAGCATTACTTTCTGATTCGTTTGAATCAATAACATCATCGATCATAGTCTCTACTAAATTTTCAACAGAATCTGTATTTTTACGCGCTATTTTAAGCTCAGGATTTCTACATCGTTTTTGTATTGAATTTAAAAACCATTTTTTAATATGAAATCTCTCAAAAAATATATTTATAAATGTTTCGGCATTCGAATGCGCTGCTATTACTTGAATTAGAAACAAGTCTGCATCACTAAACGATGAGCAAAAATGATTTTGAACATAAGTCATTGCTTGTCCCTTCATTTGCATGCCATTTCTCACCCACATGTTTGTATGAATTTCATGAAAACCTATTTGTAATTGAAGCGGATGAGCCAGGATATTAGCCAGAATATATTCTTTAAAGTCTAATTTATCACCCAAAATATTTTCCATTAAAAATTGTAAAGAAACATTTTGATTATATAGAGAATTGTATAAGACACATGAAAAATATCTATGTAAGGGTAAATGAAAGCTTAGATGCTTAAAATTAGGTCTTTTTATAATTTTATTGGCATCGTTCAAATCGAATAAAGTTACTTTGTTTAACCATACAAGAATTTTTTCACTTATAAATTTTAATAAACTTACAATGAGGTCTATTTGTTCATTTGTTTTTATATGTTGTATTATTGACCACATTATAGACGAACAAAATTCGAGTTCAGCTGAAAATGAACTAAAATAAGTTGGTGTTTCTTGTTGCACATGCTCACCATACTTTCTAATATTTAAATTCATTGTTTGTAAACATTCGATTAGATCGAGCCATAGTTTAATTAGACTCTGATTGGACACAAATTCTAGAGCTATTTTTTGATGTGTTAATAAATTCGACAAGTCACTAATGACTAACCAATAAAGATTTTCTTGTAGTATACTATTATCCGGATCGACTACTAAATGAGAATTTGAATCATTTTCAAGCTTATTTTTAACTAGTAATTTATCATCGGAATTTCTTGTTTGTATAAAAATCATATTGTATAGAGTCGATAGTAGAATTGGTAATAAATTACATTCTTGCATGGCTTTTAAAGCTATTGCCTCATTACTAAATAATTGTACGGATATATGAACTACTTTACTTGATAAATGCTCTGAATTTGATTTTAACAACATTAGAGATATGTAGTTATATTGGAATACAAATGATTTTATAAATATCATTTTATATCTAAAATCAGGTAATAGACTAAGCAAAAATTTGACCAAATTTTCTGGAAATTCAAATCTTACACACCAAAATAGAATTTCATCAATCATATTCTTATGATCTAACTTATTGAATTCGTCTTTTTTATCATTAAAAACATCCGGTATGACTATAGACTCTTGCATTTCCAATGCTTTAAGATAAATCTCTTGACGATAATTGTATTTTTGACTAAATCGATCGTTATCACATGGTCTCTCTTTTTCTAATTGAATTTTTTTATTATAAAAATTTTCATCGATTAAATAATCGACGAATATTTTGCGTAATGGTGTTCCTATACTACATAAATCGTTTAAAAAGTCAATATAAGGATTTAAGTCAGTTAGACTATTGGCAAAAAAATTTCTGCTTAAAGTATTGGGTAAAGTGGAATCAATAGAAGAATATTGAGATCTAAAATATTGCAAAATTCTATATATTAAATTAGATAATATAATTTCGGAGCATTTTATCAAGTCATCTGGTGGTTGATTGGGTACTTTTTTTTTATCACATCCATGAGATTTACAAAAGCCCTTTGGATTCATGACATGCTCGTCGCCACAATCACACGCACCACCAGCACCTGATCTAAACATATTATAGTCATGACCTTGATGATCACCATTTTTGAAACAGTCTGCACATATAGACATACATGGTGACAATGCACAAGTTCTACAACGATAAGCTACGTAATTTACATTCCAAACAAGGCCACAAACTGAGCTACTATCATAAGCTTTAACTTAAAAAAAAATAATCCTCTTAGATGAGCTTCTTAAAAATTAATGAGTTTTATTCTTTTTGGTCAATAACAATGTAATTTTATTTTTATTCTTAATAATTTTTTTATACTTGATTAAGATTTTTTTTCTATTTTTTTTATTAATTTTAATTTTTTACTTCTCCCATTAAGGAGGTTAATTCTTGGAATAAATAAATTTATTTATGTTTTACCGGAAAAAATGGTAAAAGATCTTTGTGAGATTTGTTATTTTTCAATAACACGAATACTTATTTAAGGTGCACCAAATCATAAACCTTAGTTAAGATTTGACTGTTTTTGAGCCATAATAACTCATGTCTATTCCGATAGAAATATTCCGAAAATATTATGAATTATAGAGTTAACTTTTATAAAAATTTGATTTTGAACAATTTGATTCATAACAACCAAAATAAAGGTTACTAATGTTTCAAAAAAACTAAATTTTTAATGAAAAATTACTAAATATAAGGTTTTTTTACAAAAATACTTTAGAATAAAATAGTTTTCTAAAAAATCCAAACCATCTTCGCTAGATTTTAACATTATATATTTCAACTTTTATTAAGAAAATTTTCGGAATCACTCATCAATTGAAGAATAAAATTTAAAGTTACTAATATTAATGACTTGGGGCACCTTAAAGATGCCATAAATCTTCCAAATCAGCCAAACAAGAATCAAAACTTTAAAATTAATTTTTTTCAACAAAATAAAAAGTCAACAAATCTTACGTTTGTTTTTAAACAATTCAAAATCAATTCCACCAGTGATATAGTCTTTCAAAATGTCAATATCACAATTGAAATTATTTAACGGTTTATCTGGACTAAATAAGTTGTCCAATAGAGTGTTTATTTCTTTGGAATTTTCGCATCCACCACGTAAACAAACTTCTCTGAAACGTTCCGTAGGTACATATATTATGTTATTTGGATTAGATGTTTGAGCCTTTGGTTGCATTTGATTTGAATTTATTAAACTTCAATTAAGGAGTTTAAATTTTGAAAATTTTATTTGAACCTTTAGGAAGTTATTTTTATTCTATTTCGCCGAATAATTCAGATTTTTTTATTTATGCTTTTTTTTGTTTATGGTAGCTTGTAAGCTAAATTTAGTTATTCGTCTTTTTTTTTTTGTTTTTATTATTTATTTTGAAATATTAATTATAAGTGTACCTTTAAATATTAAATAAAAATTATATAACTTGAAAATTGTCTTGAAAAAATTGATTTTAAGTTAACAATATAATGTTAGATCGGATGCTTCGTTTAAACTGCTTTTAATATCAGCCAAATTTATAACTTGTGGTAATTTTTTCAAAATTTTCAAATGGAATTTCATGTACCAAGAATGACACATCAATTAGTTTCTCATTGAGTTGACAATATTTTTTTATGAGAATTTGAATTTTTTAATAATTTATTATAAAATTGAGAAATAAATAATTTTTCGATTTTAAAATTACAATTTTTTCTTTGATAGGTATTCACTTGGATGGTAGCCTTGCCAACATTTTTTAAACATTAAATAATTAATATTTATTTATTGAATAGAATTAACTTCCAAATAACATGTGAATTTTTTTCTAAGAATAAGAAAATCAAAATTGCGCGAAAAAGTATTTTAGTCGTTTCTTTTAGGACGAAAATTTGATTTTTTTTATGATCCTAAACTCTATAATTGTTTTAATTTTTAGGTTTCTCTTGCTCTCAACCATTAATCGGCATGTTAAAGTTTTTTGATTTTTTGTTTTTTTTTTGACCGAAAAAATCACTCTGCAAAGCTTTTAAAGCTACTTTTAGCGATAAAAAAATTTTTGCCAGCTGCAACAAAATTTGCTGCACCTTTTGGCCAAGTCTGCAAAAATTTGTGAAATTTTAATTGCGTATTTAATTTAGGTTTTTTTAATGCTGTGCAAATTTGCAGGAAAAATATTTTAATTGCAAAAATCTATTAATTAGCTGCAAATATGCGCACTTTCTAAAAAGAGCCAATAATTTAAATACGCAATTAAAATTGCACAAATTTTTGCAGACTTGGCCAAAAGGTACAGCAAATTTTGTTGCAGCTGGCAAAAATTTTTTTATCGCTAAAAGTAGCTTTAAAAGCTTTGCAGAGTGATTTTTTCGGTCAAAAAAAAACAAAAAAAACAAAAAATCAAAAAACTTTAACATGCCCCATTAATCTCATTTTAAAACTCGGATCTCTCTTGTTGCATGTACTATCTGAGTTGCCTCAAGTTTGAAAAGATTACCAAGGCTTGAGAATTTTTCAAAAACGCTTCATTGAAGGAATGGTGAAACCTTTTTTTTTGATCAGCTTATAATTAATTTCTTGAACCTTTATTTTCACGAATTTTTAAATACAGTTTTTGGTACGCTTTTAGGTACGGTCTACGGTACGGAGTACGGTTCGGTACGAATTCGGTTCGACATTTTTTCATCAGTTGTGCAGTACAATTTTCAGCAAAAATGAAAAACTTTTCAAGATCTTGATAAGCCTATGTGTTCTCTTCGCATCTAGACTCATTTTTGTTCAAAATGTGAAAAATCCGATTGAGAATTTCTATAGGAGAGAAAAGTGAAAATTAACTTTTTTAGTATTTTTCGGAAAATCCACAATATATTAGAATTTTTTAGCTGATTGTCATTATAAAATAGGTTTTGTTATTTTTACTCTAAAATTAAGAGCGAGCAATTTTAATTAAAAATGAATTAATTAAACTAAAACTTCGACTTTTAAGTAAAATCTCTAAAATTTTATACGATTCAAGAATGACCAATTTCTAATATTAACCCGGTTTTATTTTAAATTATACCTGGTCTTAATTTGAAATTGAACCGGTCCAATTTACCACACTAAAATGAGAAAACATGTAATTGTACTCGGTATTAATTTAAAATTTGTACCATGGCATTACTATCGAGTGTTTACCATAAGTTAATTTTTTTTTTCAATTTTTAAGCCAAATGATGATGACCAATGAGAAAGAAGAAATAATTCATAATCTAGAATTTTCCTTTTAGAAAGTAGAGAAATTACAAGAGATGACTAGCATCTAATGTCTCATTTAAGACCGTGGTGTTACTGAACCCTGAATTGAAATTTATAAGTCATTTTGAGCTTAAATCGGCTTTTTATATTGATTTAAATTTTTGAATTGTTTGTTCTACCTAAACCAGAAATGAATTTTTTTATTAAAAATTTGATAAAAGCGAGCTAGATGCATTAGATTTAAGCGTACTCCTGTGGTTAAATATGCGAGTTTACTGTAAACTGTTTCAATATTGGCTTCTAGTGTTTATGTGAAGAAAGTAAAAACTATATTTCCAACATCTAAATCACAAATAAAAAGTATCACGTGATTATTTGAAAATAATAAATAATTCGGATTTCGCAATTTACTAAATGATTGAAAAATTCTAATAATTTTTTTTTATTGAAATATTTTAAAATATTTAAAAAAATTAATGTCTAAATTAAAATGTTATTGACAAATTTACCAGATGATATTCTTATTTATATTATTAAAAATTTTTTAAATCTAAATGATTGCATACAAATATCTAAGACTTGTACTCGATTTTATACTTTATTAAATTCTTATAAAATATGGACGCTTCTTTTACAAAAATATCCCGTTTTGGATTTAAATTATCCTAATGGTAAACATTTTTGCTAGTATTTTTTGGGACCCTTGAAAAACATCCACAATTTTTTTATAAAAACAACACCTAGGTGTTTTTCATGGATCTTAATTTTTTTATTCAAAAATTTTCATTTAAGGTAGAGGAGGTCTAGAGCTACAAAAATATATATTTGGTTGATAACTTGGAAGGCTTTTTTATTTAATTTTTTAATATTTTGTAAAACTAAAGACACCCCAAAAAAAACCCTAAATTTCACCTAGGCATCCCCATAGAAAACCACATTTACTGATAGATCTCGACGAGTTCTTTTCAGAATCATAATTGTTTTTTCATAGCATTTACGGTTTTTGTGAAAAAAATGGATTTAAAATGAATGCGGAGAATGAAGTCCAATTATTTAAGAAGTTGAACAATTTTTTTTTAAGTAATTTTTTAGAATTGTTCTCACAAAATAGGTTTTTAGCAAGAAAAATAAATGTTCAAAGGACTTTGGTAAAAAAAATAACTAAAACTAAATAAGTTTTATTCAAGATTTTTTTTCAGAATTTTTTAAAATTGGTTCATGATAAAGATTCATGAAAAACGTCCAGGTATTGTTTTTAAAAAAAAATTGGTGGATGTTGTTTTTTCAAGGGTCCTAATTTTTGTATTTCTAGTATTTAATATATTTCTTTTGTGGAAAATAAGGTCACGATGATTTCCATAAAAAATGGTAATTTTTAGTTATCTCAAAAATTTAAACAAATTTTTATATTATCAAATGAATATTAAGTTGGAATTATTCAAAAGATTATGACGAAGTATATCGCTTGGTAAAATATCAAAATTTAAGAAATCGAAAATATGTTACCAAGATATTTTATTTATATAATGAAAAGTAAGTTTTGTCTTGTTTTTTCTTCTGAAACACAATTTATTTATCACGTCTAAAAAAAGAATGTTTCCTTGTATTCAAATTGGTGATGAAACAAGAGACACTTTTGGATTCCGTAGTGTCTATTTAACAGATGATAATAATTTCCTTTGGTTAAATATAAACGATATTTATAATTATACACCAATTGAGAATCCTAAGTTTTACAAAAAATATACAAATGGCATAAATTATTATAAAAAATTTAAAATATTCGGACCCGGAATTGACATCAGAAAATTTAGGAAAAAAGAAAACGTTCTTGTTTGTAGTTCAGAGTAAGTGATTTAAAATTTTTTTTCTCAAACCTCACAAAAAAGAAACAAAAAGTTTAACTTTGAACGACTCAAAGCAAGAAGAATTAATTTTATTTTCAAATTTTTATAATAGAATTTAAAAGTTTAATATACTTTGGTTCAATCTATTTTATACAATTAAATTTAATATGATGATGAATCATATTAAAAAAAAAAAAAAAAAAAAAATCAACAAAAAATTTTTCGTTGATTGAACCAAAGATTTTTCTTTTTGAGAAAAAAAAAATTTTCTGTTTAAGGAAATCAATAAAATCATTTTTGTTGGATTCAAAGTTTGAATTAAAAAATACTATAAATGAGCCAAGATCAAAAATAAATTGTATAGAGCTTAGTATTAAACGTCAAAAAATAATATATGGTTGCACTGATGGAACCCTTAAAATTTGCGATCTATTTAATAATGAAAATAAACAATCACAATTGAATTTGAATGATAGAATTATACGTTGTTGTTTATCTCCATGTGAAAAGTAAATTTTTGGAAAATTTTTCACAAAAATTGAATAAAAAAAAAATTGAATTTTAATTAAAGTCAAATAGCCGTAGGGACAGCTGGTATTAATTCTATGGACGGAAATGATCCTTGTGCATTGAGAATTCATGATTTTGACAGGTAACTTTATAAGACTTTTATTTTTTTGAAAGAAAATTTATTTATCGTTCAAAATTTGGTTCTATATTTTAGGCTAACTGAAAAACAAATATTAAGAAACCCAGGTCGTTTAAGAATCGGATCGGGTGTTTTGGCACTATCGTATATTGATGAAAATTTAATAATGTCAGCTGGTTATGATACCTTTATAAGAATTTTCGATATAAGATCTAATAAATGGTAATTATTTTTTACAAAGACTGAGCAATTTTTGAAAACGCTTGTAAAAGTATTTATATCTATTAAGTTGCTTTAAATAATTAACTGTATTTTCCTACTAAAACGAAAAATTTTGTAAATTAATTATTGAAAAAAAAAATTTTTTTTAAGTGTTCAGTCACTTGAGGAACCAGAAGATATGAGTATATGCTCAGTATGTTGTAGTAAATATTATGGTTTAATATCAGGAAACGATCGACAAAGTATAATTAGGTATTGGGACAGACGATTCAACAGAGTAATCAGCTCATTTACAGCCTCTAAAACTAATAGCTCAATTTACTCTTTAGCTAGTACGCCTGAGTCTATATTTGCTTGTTGGGACAAAGGTGTAACTCTAATTGATTTTCGATAAATTTAATAAAATTTTTTTATTCTCATTCATAAATCATTTTTTCAAAAAAAAATTTAATGTTATTAGAAAAGATGAAAATAAAAGACCTGAATTTTTAAATGATGAATTCGATGAATTCGAACAATTTATTTTTGAGCATTGACTTGAAAATCCAGTTGGCCATGAACACATTCTGCAGAAATCTAAACATCTACCATCATCATAACAACGAGATACTGAACATTTTTCACTGACGCCACATGAGTACATTTGACAAATAGAATCACATCTTGTTGGTTTTCGGCTTGTCGTTCTTGAAGTTGTCACTGTTCCTGTTGCTCTAGTTGATGATCTTGATGTCGATGAGCTTGTTATTCTAGTACTAGAAGTTGATGAAGTTGCAAAAGTTCTTTGTGTACTTGATGAAGTACTTTGTGTAGTTGATGGAGTCGATTTACTTGTTGAAGATTGAGTTGTCGAAGAAGAAGAACTTGATCTAGACGTTGAATATGATGTTGTAGTTTTTGAAGTGCTAGAGGTCGTAGTTGACTGACAAAAAATCAAATTATAAGCCAAAAAAATAACGAGTATTGAAAATAACAGCTTCATTTTTATAAAAACTCAAAATTTTTTTCAAATTTAAAAATTAATATTTAACTTTTCATGTGAATTTAAATTGAAGCTTATCTTTTTTCTTTTGTTTTTAATATGATGAGTTTAAATATTTATTTCTTGGTATAGTAACCTTATCATAATTATTATCTTTTTTATTATTATTATGAAATTTTTAAAGTAAGAATGAATCATTGGTTTTTGATGATTGAAAAAGAAAAGATTTTTTTATCATCAGAAGTTATGACTCGTCCGAAAACCGTCAATTTTTAAGTATTTTATTTTTAGGTCTAAGATATCAAATGGTATCACTCATGATAAAAGCTAATTGATCTAACGATATTTTTATGTCTGTTCGTAAATTTTCTAATCAAATCTTGTATATTACTTTGAATATAAGATTTATATAAAAAGCTAAATTTTGATTCGGATTCTGATAAAGAAGTTAAAGAGCCATTAGACATACTAACGAAATGAAATACTGAATTACTTGCCACAATAATTTTTTGCCAGGAATAAAATAAAAATTTAAAAAGGATTTAAGTTTTAGGACAGTTTTAAAATTGACCAAGATTTTTGTGCGCATCTTTAGTTAAGAATAGTAATAAAATCCGTAATCTCTTGACCAGTACTCTAAAGGCTAAGTCTAAATTTGACTTAGCGTTATATTGCTTTAATACCATCCAAATCATGCTATAACAATTTTATATTGTTATTGTAGATTCATACCAAGATGCCGACTTTATACTAAGAGTAAAGCCAAACATTGGTTTTTATTATAGAGCTTAGTCCAAGTTTAGACTTAGATCTTTTTTTTTTGATGATCCCCCACCCCTATTAAACATGGAAATAACCCCATAATTTTTTCAATTAATTAGCTCCGGGTTAAAAAAAAATTAAAATTGTTCTTAAAATTTTTTCTTTAAATTTTTGCATTAACACAGGGTATTTATTTTCAAGTTTTCATAAAGCCCCATGAGCCATTAAAATACTTGAATACTTGTACATTAGGCTATATTACATTTTTAAAAAACAAATCGATTAAATTTGAAACAAGCCCATTCCAATTTTAGATTCATTTTTTACTTATCCCTTAGTGTTAAGCAAATTTTTAATAAATTATTAGCTACTTTTTCCTCAAAAGCTTCGCATATAGACTTAGTCATTTTTCGGATAAAACTCTGGGATATATTCAAATTTATTAAAAATATAAAAAAAATATTCAATTTTTCCACGTTTTTTCACATGTTTGAAGCTTTTTTAATTTTTGAAATTTTAAGTTTAAAATGCTCCAATTATTTAAAAAAAATCTTTCTGTTTCAAAAGTGTTTAAGGCCTTTGGCAAAATTCGGAATTTCCAATTCAAATGCCGCGTTTCTATTCAAGGATTTAATTAATTCACAGTAGTTCAATGAATATAAACGCCATGAAAATGATTTAATACTGGAATTCGAGTAGGCGTTTGTTATTTTTTTTTACCTTTCTTATAATTCATTTATATGCTTATAAATTTTAAAGTGTGTTTCTGTATCATGATTTATCCTCATAAAATTTTTAATGGAATCGAAAAAACATAAATTAGAGCCTTATTTGTCAAATTCTTACCGTAAATTAAAAATTTAAAAAATATAATAAAAATAAAATTTTTTAAATTCAAAATTGCTTTGAGGGTTCTTAAGTATTTTTACTTACCTTAAATTTATTGTAACCTATAAAAAAAAACATAATTATTCAATATTGGAATAAAAATAAGAATTTAAAAATATTTATTTTACATTTAAATTTACAAATAGATTAAAAATGTTAAAAATTAAATAATAGCAATAAAAAAATAATTTTAAGTACTTTTAAAAATACGGTCCTTTTTTATTCATTTATCATGCGATCTGATTTGGTAATTTTTTCATGTGAAGTTAGGTAAATATTAACTGCAATAATAGCTGCATAACAAATGGATACAAGAAGCAATTTTTTAAAAAATGTCCAAAAATTTTCGAAAAAATTCCACAAATTTTTGCATGAATCAAATAAATTTATTTTTTTTCTTGAAATTGTATTGACTTTTTTCTCATTTGTTGTTTGTAATAGTGGTAAATTGAATGATACTTCTTGACTACTTGACGAATTAGACATGAATCAAGTTATGTTTTAATTTTCTAGCTATAAAAAATTTAAAAGTTTTTTTTTAATTTTAAAATAAATTAATTTAGCTATCTTTATATTTATAGGTGAAAATTGAAATAATTTTTTTTTTTTTTAAAGTTTAACAATTGTTAACAAATTGAATTTTTTAAAAGTAATTATTCGGAAAGAAAATTGTTTTTTTGTTGCCGTTTAAACAGCAATCATTTTCTATCGCTCAAATAATTACATATTTAGTTTTTGCTGAAATAAAAATAAGAATAAATAAATTTGTCTCTAAGCCTAAAGGTATCCTTTTCTTTTTTGATAAAATAAATCACTTATTATTCTATTTGAACATTTAAACATGCAAGTTTTCAGTAAGAATTCTTTGAAAAATTTTAGAATATTATGTGAAAGTGACTGAAGAGTCTGTACATGTTTTATACACCCTTAAATTTTTTCTATGTGAAATCTCAAGTTTATTATTTATGATGAATTTTTTAGTCATTTTTTTTAAGAAGAAAACTTACTTTTTTTCTGGAGAATTTCAACCTCAATATTATTATCAGGCTTTCTGAGTAAAAATAAAATTTGAATTCCCAGAAATTTTCTAATCATGATAAATTAGAAGTAAAAAAAAAAATTTCAAAAGAGAAACTTAACCTAAAAATGAAAATAAACTTGTAACTTTATTTTGTAAGTATTTTTCTTTTTAAAATACTTTAATTTTTGTTTTAGAATTTATAGTGGTCAACCTTTAAAGCTTTTTTTCATAATCAGGATTTTAATTTACGTCAAATTTGTTATTTTTTTTTTGTTTTTGGTAGATTAAGTATCAAATTCGTTTTTAAACCCCATAAATAAATTTGATTTTTTAAAACAATCTTTCAAAGCTTAAAATCTTGCTTTCTTTTTTTTTTTGAAATTTTTTAAAAAATCCTTAAAAAAAAAAAAAAGCTTACAGCTTAAATCTGTGCTTTCCAATCATTTTTTAATCTTTTTATTTGTTAATATTTTTATACTATATCGTCTTTTTTAAGTTGTTTTAGCCCTTTTTTTTTTTGTTTGAAAATTTATTTTTAAAAATTTGATTTGATTTCTTACATTACTTTAGCTATTATATCAAAACTGTGTATTGTCTTTAATTTAAAAAAATTTTTTAAATTCTTTTCAAATTTTTCTTTTTTTTTTTTTTGAATTTCGTAACTAAAGTTCTTAACCAAATAAGCTTTGAATTATTTCTATATTTGGAAAATTTGTTACTATTCTTTTACGATATTTTATGAGTTAAATAATAGAATTCAAAAGAGTTAATAAAAACATTTACAAAAAAAAATATTATTCGAACAGTAATTAAAGATTGTTACATAATTTGATAACAAAAACCAAAATTTAAAACTGTTTGAAAATGTTTGATCACATGTTTGGTAATCCCTTTACTAATTTCGGGGATCAGTTAGATGTTTTTTTAATTTTTAAAAAGGAAGGACTAAAATTTCATCCTTTTTAGCTTATTATGTTTTTATATTTACTTAAGGTTGATGAAATAGGTCTCAGATGGGAACCTTTTTAAATTAAGTCAACCTCGTTAAAAGAAAATTATTGAATTTAATATATTCGTATATCTGATTTAACTGATGTGATTCCACATTTACTTTCTTACTTTAAAAAAAAAACAAAAATTAAAAAGATCCATGAAAAAAATAATTACCCGAAGTTGCTACCACTGTTTTAAAATTCCATTTTAATACTTAGAGTTTAGTTTAATACTTAATAACTAATAGGAAGGACCTATCCGAGAGCAATTGAGTTAGTTTAAACATTTTTTTGTTAAAAATTATGTAAATGTCTAGTAAATGATTCTAGCCTTGTTAATATAAATAAACTAATAAAACATTGGCTCTTATTCACAAAAGCTAATGTTTTTTTTTCATGTAAAATAAAAAGTAATTGATTAAAGGTCCTTCCTTAGAAGATTTCTTATACAGTACAAAGCTAAAATAAGTTAACGAAAACACGAAAAGAAATACAACACTTTTCGAACAGAAACAAATACTGTTCGAACATGTTCAAAAATTGTTCCAAGATGATAGAACAAGCTGTAAATATTTAAGGTAGAAGCCGCCTTTTATGATTTAGATTCAACATCAAAAATCATTTTGGTTTTAATGCAAATTTTTTAATCATTTTTTCTTTCTCAATTTACTACAAAAAAAACCTTTCCTCAATTAATTAAAAAAAAAAGATAAACCGTCTTTGTTTTTCTGATTTTTTTTAATTAAAGTTTTAAAAAAATAAAAGTTTGAATTTTTTTTATTAAATGAAAAGAAAAAATAAAAAATTTGCTTTTAGTTAACAGTGGAAATATTTTGGATGGAAAATTTTCTACATAAATGTGTGTGGTTAACTTAAAATACACATTACATTATTTAGCCCCTATCCGTCGGAAATATAAAGTTTTACATTAAATGCTGAAATGGGCCATTTTGGACCCGTTATTAAAGACTCATATATTTTTAATGAAGAGAATATGAAGAAAGATATTATATTCGATAAATTCTTGATAAATTGAATTAAATTGAAAAAAAAATCAATCAAAGATTAATTAAAAATAAAAACAAAAAATTTAAGCATGATTTAGAAAAATTCCTTTTTTCAAAGCTACTTTTTATTTTAACTACCGAAAAAAAAGGGAGCTATTATCAAAAGTTACGCTTTAATTACAAAGAAAAAGATTAAAAACAGTTATTTAATTGATTTTAATAGTAGAAAATAGTAATAATATGCTTGGGTCAAAATTGACCTATTTCAGCCGTTAACGTAGCTTCGGGTTATTTTTGACCCAGTTTTTTACGGATAAGGATTAATTGAAAAAAAAAAGTTAGCTCAACTTCTTCCTAGTTTAGCGAACATGATTGAACAGTTTTGAAACCGAAACAAACACTGTTCACTGAAAACTGAACACGCCGTTAACTTATTTTAGTTTTTTAAAAACTTTAGTATCTTAATATAATACATTTTTATTATTTATGCTCCCAAAATAACATATAATAAAACTTTTTATCAAAATCAATTTTTTTGCATTATTTTGTCGAAAAGCTTGCATTTTTGCCGCATTTTTAACCAAAAATTTTTGTTTTTTTTGTCTCTGGATATTAGGACATTTTTGAATAATAGTAGTGAATTTTGTCAAGTATAAATTTTGAAAATTAAAAATTTGATAAAAAAAGAACAATTAATTTAAGGAAAAATCTAATTTAGTTAAAAAATTTTTTTAAAGCAAACTTATATGAAACATCAAATTTTTTTAACTAAAATTCTATAGAATGAAAATTAGTTTTTTCAAAAAAAAACAAATTTGAATTTTTTGCATTTCAGATAGTTTTAAGAATTAATTTTTTTCATAATTAAAACTTTTGGAATAATTTAAATAAAATCCTGGATCCCTGATCGTCAGAATCCCGTTTATTTTTTTTATTGTATTTCAATCAATGTAGAAATCAATAGGCTTCATTGTACAAAATCGCGACTAAAAATCGTGGAAAGCTTTTTGCTCAAAAGTATGTGTTAATGGCCTATGCTTGTTCGTTACCAAACACAAAATAAAATTATCATTTTTATATCCCCATTTTTGAGAAATTGTAACTGAAAATCAAACACCTTTCAGATTTTGAGGGATGAAAAAAACAAAAAGGTTTTCAAAATTGTCGATTTTGATCGACTGCTAATCGGAATTACCTTTTTAAAACGATAGAAGTTAATTTCGTTTTTATAATTCCAAAAAAGAATTTGTTTAAACGGAGTCTAGAATTTCAGACTCAAGGGTTTATAAACAGTTAAGTTTATACTATAAATATAAACTTTTTATTCAAATTTTAAATAATATATAAACTTTTCAGTCTCAAATTCAAGTATCACTTCATATATAATTCGAAATTAAAAAAAAATATAATAAAAGGCTTGTGTATGTAACCATGTAAATTTTGACCATGTGGGACAACTCTTTTCAGAAAACAAAAACCACTATTTTTGAAAATAGGTGATCTAAGCCATCTAAAATGAACTAAACTTCAATCGAACTGAACTTTGCAACCTCATTATTTCCTTAAACTTTGAAAACCATTTTTGAGAGTATCTAATGCACTTCAAGATTATAGGGCTAATTTATATGAAATAAGCAGTTTTAGCTGATATACAAGCTTATAACCGCAATCAACTAACAGTTTTTAAAAAGATGTATGAAAAAAAGAGAGGACAAAATTTGGGTCTTGCTGGGTATGTGACCAGGGGGGTCACATAATATGTGGCCAACCTTTTTTTCATTAAAAATTAATCGATTTTTTTTTATTTTCGTGACCAAAAAAAATTTATGTAACCAAAAAAATTATAAAAAATCGAACTTAGATACTTTTAATTAAAATGCTTTTTTGTTTAAAACAAATCAATTAAATTATTGATTATTCGAAATTCTTTAATCCGAAACCCCCTTTTTCGAAACTCTTTTTTTTTGTCTAAAACTGGAAAATGAGGGATTTTGGATAAACTAAGGTTGAATGTATTAAGCCTTGCAATAAAGCTTTGTCAAAATTTATTTTTAATCTGCAGAAAAATCAATTTTTGATGACGATCTTAACTTTAAATTTCATCTTCAAATAATAATATGAAATTATTTTCAAATTTTATTCATTTCATTTTCAAGTTAATGTTTGATCTTATTAATGTTTGATTTTTAAAGATAATCTTAACAGCTATGGCAATTAGTTGAAAAATTTTTAATGATGTGGCCAGAAAAAAAATTTGGTGACCAATTTATATCCCAGAATTGGAATCTCAGGTCAAAATAACGAAATTCAGATAGCTTCTCGAAACCCAATTCGACTTAGCTCTTTTTATAATTTTATTTGAAATACCAACAAAAAAAATTTTAAAACCTTTTTTTTGGGGCAAAAATTGCATGGTATAATTCACAACTTCCTCAACGATTTTTTTTTAAATTTTGAAAATATTTCCCCGTTTTTAATTTTTTTTTATTCAAAAATATTAAAGATATAAAAAAATCATTCAATTTTTTCACGTTTTTCCACATGTTTGATCCGTCTTTAAATATTAAAAATTTGAGTTTAAATTCTGCTATTATTTAAAAAAAAAATCATTTTTAGGTGTTTATTGCCTTTGGCAAAATTCGAAATTTCCAATTCAAATGTCGCATTTATTTGCAAGGTAATACGGTATTATTCGGCTTGAGAAATCTAATAAAATCATTGAAAATTTTCCTTTAAAAAACTGTAGGATCTTGGATGAAGATTCAAGAGCTTTTGTGGGTTTAAATAAAAAGTCAATATTATCTAATGTAAAAACATAATTAAAAAAATTCAACAATTTTTATTTTAAACAATTAAAATAGCAAATAAAAATAAAAAATAATAGTTAATTGGAAATTTCTTTTAGAAAACTATATTTACAACAAAAAACAATTTAAACATTTTTAAGATTCAACTAATTACTAAACAGTCGAAAATAAAGCTAGCAAATTTTCTCATTTGGATACAAATGACAGTGAATTGTTTTGAACCTAATGAGAAAAAAAAACAAATATACCATCACTGAATGAATTTGTTTATGATAAACGAAAAAAGGTATTACTTGGTTTGATCATTTTGTGAGGTTTTGTTTGAAAAAATATTTACATAATTGTTCATTTGTAAATTATAACTCAGTGATATCTTTTTTAAATTAAATTTTTTAAAAAATTTAAAATTTAAAAAATAAAAAATTTACTTGATCTTTCAAATTGCCTTGGTTAAAAAAACCCAAATATTCTAAATGTGAATGAAAATTTACATTTTCGATCATATCAACTCCTATTAAACTTTCTATTTACAACAAAAAAAAAGACCTTTTTTATATTTCTTTAAAGAAACCCTTTTTTATAATTCTTACCTATTATAAATCCAAGAGTACAATCATCTGGCAAACCAATTGCATTTGAAATTTTAATAAAATCACTTTGAAAAAATAGAATAGAATTACATAATTTTAAAATTCAAGATTGAAAAATATAAATTTCTACTCTATATAACTTGAGAGCTTTGAAAATAAAGAATGGCTCAAACAAAATCCTAATTTGTCAAAAATTAGACGAATAAAAATTTTCAAATTTATAGTTATATAAATAATACCAGCGCCGCCTGTTGCAAATGAGAAATGAAAATGTCTCTTTTAAATTTAAAACATTTTTTTTTTTGAAATTTTTAAATGGAATTATTGATATTAAAGTTTACAGCTTTATAAAATACTCTCATTTTACTCGTAAGACTTTTTTTACCAATATACCAGTCTTTTTGATAATCCAACTTGTTAAGAATTTCAATTAAGAGTTGAATGTTTAAATAATTATCATCGTCAACGTGACAATACCACCTTTAAAAACAAAAAAGCTCATTATTTATTTTTACTCTTTAGTTTTTTATAGTTTACCTTGATGCATGTTTTGAAAACTCCTTAAGCTCATGTTGTAATTTACAGCTTAAGGCTTCTCTTTTGAACTAATATTGAAATTTGGATAAATATCATATTAAATATAAATATACCTGTTGTGAGTCTTTCCGCACGTGGTATTGATTAAATGATTATCTTGAATAAAAAAAAGAATAAGATAAAAATTTTAAAAATTAAGCAGAGTCTTGGTAGTTTACTTGTGAGCTGTGATATTTTTTCATCGAACTCGTCAGTTATTATAAAAGTCTTAATGAATTAAAACAAAAAAGTAAATTATTTCGAATTTTTTTAATGATAAAAAAAATAATATTTTCTTTAGTAAATTCGAGTACAGTAGTTTCCGTCTATAATAAATCAACTAAAAAGAAATTCCGAGTATTTTCTCGATTTAAAATGTTCTTAAAAATCGAATTATGGATTTCAAAACTCTATTAGGACATGTTAATATCTAAAATGGGTAAAAAATGTAGTTTTTATTTTAGTTTCACATTTAGCGACATGTAACTAAGGGCGGGGTCAAAATTAGGATAGATATCTGGTGTTTTACTCAATGTAGCACCAGGAGATAATTTTGGAACTCATTTGAATTTTTTACTCGAACAAGATTTGAATTTTCGACTTTTTACTTGAACGCTCATGACGTTATCAACTGAGCTGTATATAATTCCAATGAAAAATGATGTCCTTTTCAATTATAAAAATATTAGAATTATATACAGTTGTCATTCAAAAATAAACCCCAATTTTGGCTTTTATTCTTAAAATGCTGGGCAAAGGTTTACGGTAATAATAAATAAATTTATCTAATATATTACCGTCCAGGCATCTTAATTTTGATAGATCATCGAAGAAAAAATTAAGAAAATCATCGATGATTATTCGAAGGAATAGCCAACCATTCATCGATGATTTTCGATGGATGATGGATGATGGACGATTTTCATCATTTTTTCTTTAATGAAGACTTAAGTTTAATGATTGTTTAATTTTAAATGTGAAGGACTAAACATAAAAGAATTTAATATTTTGATGAACTTTGATTTTTCTTCAAAATTGAGTTGCCTGGAAAAACGCGTTTTTCCTAAAAATAAAATAGCGAGGATTTTATTCAAGTTTTTTTCTATTCAAAAAATGAATCGATTAAAAAAAATTCAATTCACAAAAATTTAGTTAACTTTAGTTCTAGTCGCTATTAAGTTAGACGCCAATTTTTAGTAACTTTTAATTTAGACACTTTTTTTTAAACAAGACTAAAAAAAGTTAAAAATGGTGACTACTAGAAGCGTCTTGAAAACTTTCAAAGATGACGTCAAGCTGTAGCGCCTTGAAATGGGGTCTTAGTCGATTTTATTTTTTACAGTGTAGTTGCACTCAATCAATTTTATTTGTCAAAAATTATTCAAACAGACAAAGCTGAGCTATATAGAAAAATTGTACATTTGTGTGACTTGTTCTGTAGAGACCTGTCTATAAGTCGAAATTTTAAGTTATTTTTAAGTCATATAACAGCAAAGTCATTGACTTAACTTGAGACTTTTTTATTTAAGTCAGATAAATTTATTTAGTTTTGATTTAATTTCACTTTTCTCTTAATTCTAGGCTAAAAGAAAAAAACAGAAATTTCTTTAAAAAATGAAAGTAATTTAAAAAAGTTCCTACTGCACTTCTATCGAATTTGCCGGACGAGAACGTATAGCAAACGTACCGTATCGTATGCCGGACCGACTCGAAATTTTTTTTTTCATTTTTTTTCGAAAAAATGATGACCGTATTTTTCAAAAATTTTCTTTTTTTTTACTTGTTTTTGAATTTTATTTAAAAATTTAAAATTTTTTTCAAAAAAAAAAATAAAAAAAAAATTTCGAGTCATTACCGTCGGATAGTGAGGTCGAATCCCTCCGGCATACGATACGATACGTTACGGCTACGTCGCAAATTCGATGGAAGTGCAGTAAATTTGAAACTAAATTTTTTTATAAATATTTTTATATTTAATTAAAATTTTGAAAAATATTTCAGTTTAAATAAATTTTCAGTGGCCTTAAAATTGACTTCGCCGTTTTTTCATTAGCTTTGCTGTAATATCGGTATTAGTGAATCCCATTAACCTTGTATTTTAAAATCGATCAAAATCAATAGAAAATGGAACTTAAGATTAATTTTTTTTAGAACTTCCCTATACAAATAACTTTCCCGAATCCTAAAATAACATTTTGAACCATCTCGAATGGGTATTTAGAGATGAAATTCAGTTTAGAAAAAATGAAGGATACATATAGGTTAATAGGATTCATCTAAGAAGATTGTTTAGATATTTTAGCAGATTTTATTATTTTGAACTATTTTTGTAAGAAAACCTTGTAAAAAAACCTTATTTTCAGTCATTTTTCACTATAAATTTTGTTTAATACCTTAACATAACCATTAAAAACGCTTAATTAATTTATTTGATTACACCCTTGAAAATAAATACACCCACTAAAGCCCATAGAAAAGCCTTTTCTACCACACCAAAGAAACCGCCAATCTGTAGAGTAAATTTCAATTCATGCAAATTCAAATTAATTTTGAACGGTAAGTAATAAACTTAATCTGTAAATTGCTACAAAGTTTAACAATTTTGCTACACACACAGAAATATATCTCTGCTAAAAATTGTGTATCTTTGCAAAATTTGCACCCCTTTTAAAAATGATCTACCTTAATGATAATGGTACATGCAATCTGCAATATTTTTGCAGATCTATTATTTCCAGTGTAGCAAAATTGTTGCACTTTGTAGCAATTTACAGAAGGTTTATCACTATCCGTTCAAAAAGATATTTGAATTTCCGTGAGTTGAAATTTACTGTACAGACCCCGTCGATCTCATATTATTTTTCTAACTTTATGTCTTTTGTGAATTTCTCGCCCTCTAATCGCAAGCTTAGTTATTTAAAAAAAAATAATATACTTCTAGAAAATATTTATAAATTTTCGATTCTTAAAAACTTGAATATTAATAATAAATACCAATAGTCTCCAAAAATTAAAAAAGAGTTTTAGTTTTGAAGGTAAGAGTTTTGAAAGATGACAAAGATTTTTTTTTTGAAAATATAAAATTAAATAATCGAATTTATTAAGCACTTATTGCTTTCAATTTTTTCGTTTTCTTTTAAAAAAAAAATATTATATAAAATTCTTAACCTTGAATTAGTAAGAAAAATAAAACAAAAATTAATACCTTTGAAGGTACAAGAGTAAACCATGTTTCAATAATTGCTTTCAATTTAGTTTCATGATTTTCTTTTGTCGTTTTTATAGTTATAACCAGATCACACAATTTTGAATCAATTGAATTACATGAATCAAAGGTAGCATTGGATATTTTATTCGGCTTTATTTTATTCAAAATAATTGTATTAGCTTTTTTTTCGTTTATAAATTCTCTCTTGAAATTTGTTATTTCAATTATTTGTTTATGGTCAATAGTCATGTAAAAATTTAGCAAACAAATAAATCCGGCAAATAAGCTTAAAAACATAAACTTGTAGCATTTTTGCAAAAATCTCATTGTCTCAATTGACGATTTCTTCATTCTTATAAATTTTTTAAAAATTTTATTCCATTTTTTTTACTTTTAAAATAAAAAACAATTCATAATTGGACTCAACTTTTGTGTCTTCTTCTAAAAACAAGTTATAACACTTAACTTTAATTTTCTTTTTCAACAAAAAAAAACTTGAAATTTCGTGTCCCTCCTAGAAATATTGTGCTGAGCGATTTTTTATAAAAAATAAAATTTTTTAAAAACAAATAACATCAGAAAAAAAATTGAATTGCTTCTAACACTTAAGGTAATACAAACGAAAAACGAGTTTTTTAAAGAGATTTATATAGACGACGAGAAGAAAAAAAAATTTAAACGTGTTTTTTGTTCTTTCTAATTCAATTAGAAATTGAAACGTTATGCAACCTTACTCAAAATCAACTAAGTTATACGAATTCAAATTAAATACAAATATTCAAAAAAAAAAATTTATTTTTCGTTTAAAAATTGATGATATTTGTTTTTTTTTCTAAGAAAACTTTCTTGCTTAAATATTTGCTTGATTTAAAAAATTTTTAAATTAAATTAAAAAATATAATCCTTTTTAAAAAAAAAGCATTTTATGCCATTGAATTTCAATCTTTGCTTAATTTGAGATCTTTCTTGTAACACTAAAAGATTGACCAGGTATTTATGAATTTTTATTTTGATTCAAAAAAAATAAGAATACAAAAAGATTTTCATAAAATTTAATTTTTTGAAATTGTATTAAAAATTTTAAAATTTATAATTAGCTTATCTAAAGTACTTAAGATAAAAAAAAATTAGCAAGATAAAGCCGATTGAAAATCCGTTTGATTGAGTTTTTTAACCTGCTTATGTTCATAACCTTTTATTATTTTAAGTGCCAACAAAAAAAGATTTTAAATTAATTTCTTTTAAATTTTAATGAATCTTATTTTAATGTAAAAAGATAAAAAAAAGAATCCTTAAGTATTACTTATTTATTTATTTATTTTTAAAAGTGACTTTTTAAATGAATTTTTATTGTTTGAAGATTCCACTTATAAAAAAGTTTTAAATTTATTTTTTCAATTTATTGTAGCTTTTTTAGGTTTTATTTACCTAAAAAGTTGAAAAAGTTCTTCTCTAAGCTAAGCTAAGCTAAAATTTTGCTTATAATAATTTTTCAAGATCGGTTTGATCTATGTTTGTAGAATTTAAAAAGATTTACTTTGATGGTTTGAGTTTAGCCGATTAAAGAGTTATTTGAAAGCATTTCACTAAATATTTATCCATTTTGTGATTGAATATGAAAAAATGGATTTAAAATGATGCTATAAAATAATCTAGCATGTAAATAACAAGTGAAAAAAAATTCAGCGTGTAGAAATCGGGTACAAAATTACCTTATGAATAAAGTTATAATTTAATGCTAATTAATAGTGCATGACCCCGATTTAATGAACTCTCATTTTATGTTTTTTCGAATTTATGAAGTAAAAAAACTTCAGCCGTTTGAACTCACAATTACGGCAATCCCTCGACAATTATACCGTGGTACAAATCTTGAGTTTCGTATTTGTACCCAGTGATTTTATTACTGAAATATATTTACAGACCTTGGCTTCGAAAAAAAAGGGGGGAGGTGGTACAATTTTGGAAATTTTCGAATAAATACCAATAATACTATCGAGGGTTAACGGTATGAAAATTTATGACATATGGTTTTTGATTTTATAAACCCTCATTTTTGTGAAGTAAATCATGCTTAAGAACCGGAGTTCATAAAACCTGGGACTACAACTCTATAAATAATAAATCTAATGCTTATTAATTAAGATTAAACTAACTCATTTTGAATAATTCTGCACTTTTTCGAAAAATGCTCTAATTTGACTATTTTGATTATATCAGTATTCTTAATACTCATATACAAGACCCAAAACACGTTTCAAACAAGGAAACTTATCGACGAATCCGAAGCATAAACGAAAGCTGAATTAAACGACAATTACAGTCAAAAAAAAGCATACAACATCAGGTGAATTTTAATCGGACGTGATTGCATTTGTTCATTTATTGTATCATCCAAAACAATTGATACAATACATGAACAAATGCAATAACGTCCGATTAAAATTCACCTGATGTTGTATGCTTTTTTTTGACTGTAATTGTCGTTTAATTCACCTGATTTTTTCGACCCTACATACTCGTCCAACAAAATATTTCTATTCCTTAGAAATGAAAGGAAGATAAAAGTTGAGGAATAAGAAAAAAAAACGTACTAGTTAGCTTTTAAAAAATAGGACTTTGATTAAAAAATCATTTTTTTTTGCTAAAGACTTAATTTCTTAGACTTGTGTGCATCATGTAATTAACACTTGTTAGCTTTAAAACCATGTTTAATGCATCTTATTGTTTAAATTTATTTTTAAACATTTACTCTTAGAATTAAATTGAAAAATTTGAAATTAAATCTATTTGAAATAACTCTACAAATTTTAGTAATTGAAATTGGAATAAAAGTTAATTTTATATTAGAAAAAAAAACCTTGAAGAGTTTGATCAATTTTCAAATGAAATTCTTCAAATATCATTTTGGCTAATTTAAATTAAGAAGCACATAAAAAAGTTTAAAAAAAAAACTTTTAACAAAAGACATGAAAAAAAAATTTGAATTTTTTTTAAATTTCTATTTTTGGCTCTGAAAATCTAAAACAGTGTTCTTAGTTTTTTTTAATCGAATCTTCGAGATTTTAGGTTATTGCTAAAAGTCCGAGTGGTGGTCAGGCTTTTAGCAATAACCAAATTTTAAGTTGCCTTGATTGAGATATTAAATAATTAGATTATTTAAAAGAATACTTCACCCGAATATTTCAAGAATTTTTTTCTGAAAATTTTTTAACAATTTTAAGACCAACGACTCTCGAAAATTTTTGAATTTTAGGCTTATTCTAGTAGAAAAAAAATTATAAACTTAACTTCTTACAAAACACGCAAAAAAATCTTTATTAGAAATATGAGACCTGTTTTCAAAAAAAAAATTTCAAATAAAAGATTTTTTAAAATAAAAAATAATTGCCTCCTGTGTGTTTTTATATAGCATATTCTTTTTTAGACAAAAAAATAAAAACTCCTAATTTCAAAAATTGCCAATTTAAGCATAAAAATATTTATCCAAAACAAGAGTTACTTGAGATTAGACTCATGCTTATAAAGAGACAAGACAAAATTCGTCCAAATAGCTTAAGCCTTTCCCATTCATCTAGAAAGATTTAATTTAAAAAAGCTCTTTTTTTTTCAAAGTTGAAAATTTCATTAAGCAAGATAAATCTTTTTGTTTGGACACGGATTAGTAAATAACTGTCCTATTTTTTGTTGTTGAAATCACTCAACAACAATAGTATATTTTAAATTAACAATAACTTTTTGCTCGTTAAATTAACGAAACAAAGCTCATGATTTTTTTTCAAAATTTTTAAGGATCAAATAATGTGAATTTGTAAAAAAAATACGCCTAGGCTTTTTTTAAATTTATTTTAAATTTACCTGTTTAAATATTTAAAATCTTAATAATCTAAAGTTATTTATTTTCCTTAATAAAAGTGATCAAATATTATTGCATAAGAAATATAAGGTTCCTAAATGTATAAAATTTCTATTTGACTCTTTGAAAAAAAGTAATTAAGCTTTATTAAAATTCTCACCCAAGTCGAGTCTCTTGATCATATACTTTTTTTTTGTGCCTTTTAATGCGAATATTAAAATGCGACTTATTAACAAAAAAAATATATAAATATCCATGGATACTTGATGTCTTTTTTCGAATAATATATTACTACTGATAAATCTTTGATGGACATTAAAAATTTTTGAAAAAAAAATTGATTTTTTTTTGGAAGTAATTTTGATTGTGAAAAATGAATTATAAAATTAGGGACTATAAGCGAATAATTAATAGCTTGCCTTTACCCTTAAGACCAAATACTCCTTATTCAAATATTAAGGATTTTGACGAGTCTATTAAATCTTATTGTAAAAGCATAAGCTCAAATAAAATGTTTAAAACAGAGTAATTTTATGGTCTAATTTTTTTCTTTATTAAATATTAAAACCTAGATGTTTTATTTAATTTGAGATCAAGTAAAGTAATAGTAATTGGTAGTCTAGGCTGTGGCAAAACAAGTTTAATACAACGATTTGTAAGTAACTCGTTCAGTAATGATTAAAAATCGACAATAGGAGTTGATTTTGAGGTTGAACAATTTAATATATTAAATCTATTATTTAATTTACAAATATGGGATACTGCAGGTCAGGAAAGATTTAAATGTATGGCCTCAGGTAATTCGCTCAAAATTTTTTTTTCTTCAAAAAACGGTTGGATTTTCTTAATCTACGCAAATTACCAAACAAGAAAAATAGACTCTGGATCAAAAGAAATGGTAAAAATACTATAATTTGAAATAATTTGAATCTAAAATCATTACGATCAGAACAAAAATAAAGTAAAACGGTCTAAAATGGTGACCAAGTTAATTTGGTTATTCTTTCAACATTTAGGTAACTGAATGTAATTTGAGCTTAGAAATATTCAAGAGATTCAACTCCAACATAATTCGACTAATTTTAAAAATTCACACAATTAACTTATAACTAGTATGACCCGTTGCTTCGCTGCCGGTTTCAAATAATTAGAAAATTTTTAGTGAATGAAAATAAATGTTGAAAAATTTTATTTATCCGATATTTTTAAACATATTTCAAATTGTGGTTTCAATTTTTTCATCCCCTATAAATGTTCCCTTTTTTGAAAGCTTGCCATTTTATAGCTAAAATAAAGTTCTAAGGAATATTTTGATTTTCATTAGTACCTTTTAAAGGTTAAACTTAACCTTTATCAGTCTGAAATATAAAAAGTTACATTAAAGGCATAAATGGATCAAAAATAGCCCAATTTAAATTATTGTTAAAATTTTGATATAATTTTCTAACATACCCGTTGAATTTAAAACCTTATTGAATCGCTTTAAAATTATTTTTGATCCAGTTTTGAACAGATAAGGGTTAAGTTTTGAGTGAATATAAAGACAAAATTTAAAATTAGAATCAACCATAAATGAGAATCTTTAAACTAATTTTTCAGAATCAGATAGAGACGCTAATTTTATTAAAAATTATAAAAGAAGAACTTGATTTTTTTTCACTTTTTTTCGTAATAAATCTCAATTTAATTAAAAAGGCATTTTAAGGCGTTACAAATGTAGCCCAATCCTTAAAGAAGAAAAAAATAGTTTGTGTTTTGTTATGAATACTTTTTAATCGGGGAAAAAGTAGCCGTCACTAAAAGCTATGATATTTTTTTTTTTACTCAATTTTCTGAATTAAAAAATAAAAAGTATTATGATTGAGATACTGCACTGCTCCTTAAATAAACTTGTGCCTGTTCCGTTATTTCAGGAAAAGTGTTTTACTTTTTATAGAATTATTATTTTTACATTGATAAAATGAAAAGTTATTACAATATTACTCTTTTCTAATTTACTTTTCATTTCTCTTTTTGGATAGCCTGGTAAAAACACTAATATTCAACGTTTAAAATTACAATGTTTCGTTAAAATTTTCAAAAGGTTACTATTAGATAAAATAAAAAGACAGTTCTAATCATTGGGTTCACAATATTTATTTGAATAGGTTCACAATTCAATTGCTGAATTTTAGCCTACTTAAAATTTAAAAAAAAAATTTTTTCTAAAATAATAAAAGTTCGAATTTATTTATTTACATTAACTCCTAGTTGATTATCGTATTAAAGATGCTTGAGCTTTGGTTAAAGCCTAAAAAGCCGGTTAGTGGTTTAGGCGATAATTATATAAGAACTGTATTTTTTTCACATAATAATTTTAACCAAGCCACATTGACCCATGTCAATTAAAAATCAGTAAAAAAATTTTAAAAAAAATTGTTGCAAAAAGTAAAATTAATTTCTATAAATTATTTTCAAATAGGAAAAACTTTTTTGTTGAGTAAAATTAGTTAACAATTAGGTAATTGTTTTAATTCAATAAGTAGTTGATTTGATTTAGTTTAACAGTAAATAAGGTTTTTTTTTCTAAATAAGGTGGCCCAAATCATAAACTTCCGTAGGATAAATTTATTAAAATTTTTTTTATATGTTATAGAACAAGGTTCGTAGAATACGAAAATGAAAAAAAAATTATGGATAATCCTTTGTTTGCCCTATTTAATCGGCTTCAAACTTAATCCTTCATTTTTTAATTAAAAAATTTTAAAATGAATTAAATTGATTTATGTCGATTTTTAATATGAAATTTAATATTTCAAGCCCTGGCAATCTTAGCAAAATAAAATCAGGCAGCCACGTTCCTTTTTACCAGTAAATTTTTAAAAAATTGTAAAACAACCATTTATTTTGTTTTATTTTTAGAAAAAAACTATGAAGTCTTTCAAATTGAAGATTTTTTTTTAAGCCATCCTTGATTTATACGTTTCACCTAATGCTGAATAAAAGTTACTAAAAAGATTT
>NTPY01000066.1:478607-489818 GCA_002922825.1 Brachionus calyciflorus
AAAAAAAAATTTAGGACACCTTTTCAAAAAGTAGTTCATTCTTCTACAGTAGCATACCAAGAGAAAGCTAGCTGGGGCTTGAGTTCCTTTCATTCTTTTCCCTCTCTGACAAATACTAACTGGAATCGTCTATTTTGTCATAGATTTTTATTTAAACAGCTTTTAATAATTTAGTCCCTTCTCATCTGAGAAGCTCTGGATACTCAATTGTTCTTCTCCTCGTCTCATTTGATGCTATTTCATATTAACCTTTGCGTTTTTTTTTATTTCTTTTTTCGAAAAAAAAATTCGTACAGTTCCTTACCGTTGGCTGTAAGTTCGATTTGCCTGTCTTCGTCACTATATTCTTTAAAATGACTAATATTAAGTTACAGGGTATTTAGTAAAACACCTAGTGTAGACAAATCATATCATTTTGAATATAGTTAAGCAAATTCACTGAGTGACTTGAACATCCCATCCCCTTTTTTATTTTTGGGGATCTCAGCTGAAAACGATGTACTATTTTGTTTTTGAACTCCTTATTAAATTCTGATTAGGAATATTAACTAAAAAGAAAAATAATATGATACAACTTTGAATAGTATTTTTAAGTACTATTCAGTACTATTCGAAAAAATCTTTTGTGATAAATAAATTAATCAAGTGTTAAGTGTACATACTGTACAATTAAGTCATTTGAAATAATAACCAACCATATTGCAAATTAAAAAATAAAAATAAGTTTTATCAGAACGTGTTCTCTATAAACTTCAGAGTTCCCTAGGAAAAATATAATTTAAGGCTCTAGGAAAAATCTAATAAACTTCGTGTACACGCTGTACATAATAATTTTTTCGAATAGTACTGAATAGTACTTAAAAATACTATTCAAAGTTGTAGATGCTCTTAGTTTCGACAAATTAAATTAGAACAATATATTTTCGACATAATTAGTTGGACAGACTTGTCGAAAAAAAAAAAAAGTGTTAAATTAGACATGTAAAGATAAGACAAGAATTTTTTGGACGGATTTAAAACTCGACATGTATTAATTAGACATATATTTTAAAATAAAAAAAAATATAAAAAAATAATTTTTCATCAAATTCAAAATCAATTAATCAATTAATTTTTTTTTTTAAATTCAATCAAACTGCTCCTTTACTTTAGGCAGTCAATTAAACTAAGTAAATTAGGGTGACTTTTGATAGAAGATTGGAGGGCATTGTGCCACCCCTCAAGATTATTGTTGGTGCGTGGGAGACCATGAACTGTGCGGTCATAGCAGTTCCAAAGCGAGATTTCGAATCTCGGTGTTTTACGCTTAGGGTCCCCCCGTCCCCATAGCACCAATATAATTATCCTCAAAATATTTAAAAATACCATTCAAACTACTTGGGCAAGATTTTTTCAAAAAAACAAAAGCATTAATCACATCGTCAACTGGAACAAAAGCTAAACATGTCAACATTTTGACATACAAGCGCACTAAATTATCTTTGTTCTCAATATCATTATATTGAACAGCTAGTCCAGCTTCTTGAACATGTCTCCAAATAGATTTTTTTAAATGAAAAAAACAACCGTGAACATCGGTTTCTGGAAATACTTCATTAATTGAATTGATTATGGCAATTTCGAAATCGCAAGTGATTGAAATTGGCTCACTGTGAAGCTTTTGTTTTAAAATTGAAAAAAGATTAGTATATGTGCTTTCTAACTTATTGACCAAAAGAGCATATAGAAGTGGAAGGTTCTTTCCATTTTTCAAAACATGTATTGTAAAAAGTTGTATAAAAATGGACGGAGCGGTGTCAAAAGTTCCATCACAAAGCCAATTGCGATATTGGTTTAAAAGCAATAGATTTTTTTCAGTACAGAAAATAAGCATACGATTATCGTTGTTGCTTTCAGGGTCATAGCTATCATAAAGCAAAAAACTAGTTTTTAATTCTTCGCCAATAGTTTTAAAATCTTCATGTAAAATGAAATTTAAGTCCTTGGGAATTTCATACCCATCATATTTATCTACTCTTGAATTTCTACATAATTGACGACTAGCAGTGTATGTTGGCAAATTAGCAGCTAACTCTTCACTAATATTATTTTGACAAGCCATGATTATTTGCCTAGGTTTAGTATCCGGTTGTTTCTCGTAGCAAAATGTTCATGATCTCAAATTTTATGAATGGGTTTTTTGTGACCATAGGTATAAACTGCTCCTTTACAATTGGGAAATTCTGTATTACTACAGCGCCAAGTTATTTTTCCTTCTTTTGATTCATAGCTGATTTTGTATTCGTATGAATCATCATCAATTAACAAATAACTTGCCGTCCCATCTTTCTTTTTTCGTGATGATTTAATTAAATTTAAGCTTAGATTATTTAATTGATCAATCAAGTTTTACATTTTTTGAAAATGAATTTTTTTTTTTAACACATGTCGAATATATATGCAGCGAAATTAGACATGTCAAAACTATGTCTAATTTATTTCGGTCGAAAAAAAATTTGTCTAACTAATTATTCTAGAATAATTTATTCTAGTTTAATTTGTCCAATTTAACGGATACCCAAAGTTGTATCATATTATTTTTCTTTTTAGTTAATATTCTTAATCAGAATTTAAGGAGTTCAAAAACAAAATCGTACTGAAGAAAGTTTTGATTATTTGGGCTTTTTTTTTCTTTTATAAAACTGAAAAATTCAACTAAGTGACGGCAATATTAGGTTAATTCCGAAAAAGGGACTTTTAAGGTATTATTTGTAGATCTTGGCGAGCTGATTCTAAGTATGCCTTAATTATTATTAGTTGAGGTTTATTTCACAAGATATAGCAGTTCTAAGATAAAAATAGTCTCAAAGAACACTAAAAAGGCATATTTTTGACATTCTTTCAGCTAAAAACTTCAAATTTACACTAAAAATTTTTAGCATCCTAAAATTATAATTTTCAGAGTATGAACATAATATTTTTATATAATATCTATAGTCAAACTAGCATAAATTTTGAATAACTCTTAATTTTGTGGTTTTTTCACTTTAAAACCTTATTTACCGTATGGCATTGAACCATAGTAAATCTCAAATAGATTATCTCATTGAGAGCTATTGGTTGATATATAATATGTTTATACCTAAAAATTAATGGTCGAAAATGGAAAAATTCGAAAAGTCGAAAATGGACACCTTAAAAGACCCCAAACATAAATAAAAGTCTTTTTTTAAAAAATATTTTACAGTACTATAGATTATTTTTAGTTTTTAGGTATTTTTCTTTCTAAAAAAACTTTCTAAATATTAAAATAAATATTAAATATAAAATTTTGGTACTATTGTATCCTGTTAACCTAAAATTTAATATCTATTCGAACATACATAAATATCTATGCGAATATACATAAATATGTATTCGAGCATAGAAAATCTATCCGAGCATACATTTTATGTATTTTTTATGAAAAAAAAATAGATATTTTATCAAAATATCTATTCGAAAATACATAAGCATAGATTTTTAACCAAAAAATTTAAAGAGAATAGATCATATGTATCCCAGAATAGTTAATATGTATTCCAGAAAAGTATTTTAGAATCCCCTATGCCCCCATTTTTACAATAATAAGGAGAAAAATTTTTTTGATAATACCCAGAAACCGATTTTTAATAGAAAATATAATGCAGGGCAATATAGGATCCTAATCAAGGACGGTATAGGAACCTGATAAGATTAAGATTCTTAAATTTTTCATGAATTTTCTTAATATTAAATTTTTTAATCTTGTATGATCTTAATTGATCCTAATAAGATCCTTTATTTTAAACTGTAAGATACTTATTTAAGATCTCAATATAATCTTATCAACATCATCATCATCAACGGTTATTTCAGATTGTGTTAGTTTCACTCGATTATCAATTGTTAGAAATCTAAATATTTGTTCAATATATTGGGCTGTTGGTCTACCAATTTTATTTCTTTCTCGAACCATTTATTGATACAGTGCATAAATATTTGCAGGTGCATCTGGGGGCATTCTCAGACAATGTCCAATAAATTTCAATTGCCTTTTCCTTAATTCTTCGGTGATTGGTCTTTGCTTTACTTTTTTATAAAGTTCCTCATCAGTTAAGTGTGTCTCCGATTGTTTTATTCAACACATGATTCTATAAAATGTTCTTCCAAGGCAATAAAGTTTTTCCATACTCGTTCCAGATAGTGTCCATGATTCACATCCATAAAAGAGCACATGTATGCATGCCGCATTGAAAATTCTCATTCGAAGTTTTAGATCTAATCTTATAAGATCTTACATTGTCAAAAATATTTTCAATAATAAAATTCAAGATAACGATAAGAATCTTATTTCTTAATGACTCTTGTCAAGATCCTATCCCGTCCTGGATTAGAATCCTATACTGTCATGCATTAGATTTTCTATCAAGAAAAATTTCTGGGCAGTATGTTTTTGGTCTTGACTCAATGTGTACATACCGTAAAGCCTTGTCCCCATAAGCTTCCCTTTTTTTAGATCGAAGGAAAATAAAAAAAAATTTAGGAGTATGATTTTGTTTTAGATTTTTAGTTGCTTGCAAGGTTCTAATTAATTCTGAAAAAAACTTAAATAAGATCGATTTTAGCGTTTTAAAAAAAATCTTCTTCAATCAAGATGCTTACGATGATCTTTAAAGTATGGAAAACTATCTTAAAAAGTTCGGTAGTGGATTTCAGAAGTCTTAAGAAGATCAGAAGATTCGATTAAGAAAAAATTTAATTATTATAGCACTTGCTTCAAAAAAAGTGTGAGCGTTAGCCTGAGGAAAATCTAATTTTTTAGACTTTAAATTTGTGGAAAGGAAGCTCGATTTCTTCTATCATCAATCTCCTCCTTTATTTATTAAATAATTAAATTATCTTAATAATTTTAATTATTGATTTAATTATAGATATTGAGAGTTTCAAATATGGAATTTATTTTTTAACTCTTTATTATCACAAAAGAAAGCTCATTTTCTTCATAAAAATTCAACATCTAAAGCAATTTAATATTTAATCAAAAATTACTGATTAATATCACAAATTGAACTAGCAATTATGGCAACGGTAATGCTCAGGCCTTTTTTTAACAACTGGAGCTGTTCTAATCGAAAAGTTTCTTTTTAGTGCCAAAATTGTCTTTAAAAAAAGCAAAAAAAATATACAAAAAATTTAATTTATTTTTACCGTTATAATTTTATATCAAAAATTGAATCAAATACAGGATTTTAAAAAAGGTACAAAATCGAATTTCTTCTTATTATTGTAAAAATGGGGGCATAGGGGATTCTAAAATACTTTTCTGGAATACATATTAACTATTCTGGGATACATATGATCTATTCTCTTTAAATTTTTTGGTTAAAAATCTATGCTTATGTATTTTCGAATAGATATTTTGATAAAATATCTATGTTTTCTTCATAAAAAATACATAAAATGTATGCTCGGATAGATTTTCTATGCTCGAATACATATTTATGTATATTCGCATAGATATTTATGTATGTTCGAATAGATATTAAATTTTAGGTTAACAGGATACAATAGTACCAAAAATTTTATTTGAATAGTATTTTTTAGTACTATTCGACTTTTTTAGAAATTTTTCATCAGAAATTTGTGTACATTGTGTACAAATTTATTTTAATTTTATATGACCAATCGTACTAAACATTTTGGAAATTTAAAAAAGAAAAAAATTAAGATAAACAATTAGTACAGTAGAGGGAGGCTAAATTTTTTTTTAGACTATACATAATATGTGTATTTTAAAAAAAGTATCGTTGCTCTATCAAATATTTTTTATCTGGAATAGTCCTGGAATCGTACTGTACTAAAGTACTAAACTTCTTTTTGCCGAATACATTTCGAAGTATAAACGCTGATGTGCATAAAATTAAGCCATTCGAAAATTCTTTTACTTTTAAAAAAAAAAAATATTTTATTTTCATACTTTTTTCGATCGTTTATTCTTTGAATGGTAAACGCAGAGAAAATCGACGACATTGCAATAAGAACCAACCATTTTATTTACATATGGGTCCTTGATCCCTTTAATGATAGAGTTAATAATTTTTTTTTAATATTAGGTTTTCAGCCATAATTTTTTTCCTTTTAATATAAAGGGCAGAAATATATTTATCAAAACTAGAGATATATTTTTGACACTTTTTGTTTATTTATTCTTTCCCAAAAACAGATAAAAAAATTCTTCAGTGAAATGCTTATTTTAATTTAGTTTAATTTATTTCAATTTAATTTCATTCAATATTTCAACCTGAAGCTTCCACCGATCATTTTATTGAGAATTTTGTGAACTTTATAATGTGAGAATAAAATCTTACCTCTGACTATTTAGCTTTATTGTGCTAAATTTAAATAAAGATACCGTCCAAATTTTTCTATTGACCGCTATTTATTTTTCGAAGGAATGATTAAACCTGAAGCTACCACCTATCATTTTATTCAGAATTTTGTGAATTTTTATGCTATAATAAAAACTGAGTTCCAATTTCAAAACTTCAAGCTCTAGAATCGAATAGAACAAATAAAAAATTCTACTTCAATAGGACCACCACTTTTAATTTGATTGTACTTTTTATTTTAACGAGAGATATCATGTTTTTTAACAGAAAAAAAATGAGTGAAATATTTTGATTTTGATAATTTTTATTGCTTTTTAAAAGACAAGCTATATAAATCTATCAATCCTTAAAGGTACCAAAATTTAACTTGTTTTTAGTGTTACATAATCATTTCTGGAAGTTATAAACATTTGTTAATGAATTTAAAATTTAGGCCATATTTTAATATCAGAAATCCGACGTTTACTTTTCGAAAGAGTTGGTTTTCCAAAAAGGAGGCAATCTGCATTTTTCAGCATTTTGATTTATACAACTTAACTTTTCAACAACAAAAAAAGAAGACTAAAAATAAATTTTAGCTTTTAATTCAGAGCTAAGTATTATTTATGCATAAAAAAAAACTTATTTAGAATGCTTTTGCGTCATTTTAAAATATATCATTTTATAATATATTTAAACTAAATTTGGCTCGTATAAAATTTTGTAAAAGAAATTTTAATATTTTGTTTTTTTGTTGTTGATTCTTACAAGACTTGTAGTTATATAAAAAACAATTAATGGCTTTGTTTTTAAGAATCACTAATTATATTAAATCGTTGAGAAAATAATGTAAAAAAGAACAATTCAAATTAAAAAATTCAAATTCAAAAATAGTTTTATTGAAATTTGACCAATTTTATCGAGTTCGGATGTTGATTTCAGCTGCTCGTGACTATCTTGTAAGTTTGAAAAATCCTCACATTTTGATTTTTTAAAATCTATTTTTCTGGTACTTACCCCTAGGGAAATATGTAAAATCGTTTTTTTTAACGAATTTTTTAAGATGGTGTGGTGACCGTCACGTTTGCCACAATGTAGCTACACGACTGAACACCATTGTCTAAAATCTAATACATTTTTTTATTTATATTGCTTTTTTTTATTTTTAAGACAAGAGTTTATTTGTAACATTTTTCATTAGATCATCGTCTCTTCTATTTCAAAAATTGATAACTAATCTTTCCCATGGTATTTATATAAGTTTATACAAACCTTTTGGTGGTTGTTACGCGGCAATACGGCATTAAAAAGTTGGCATAGCATGAGATTTTTAGAAAAGGACATGATAGAGGCAATCTCAGATTATAAAAAAATAAAATCAAAAAAATTTCAAATTTTTCAAATTGAAAGTTAACAGTTTCACCCAAAGGGTATTTAAAAAAAAATTTAAAAAGTTAAAATTTCAGATTCGTACCAAGTGATGACTATTAAGTGATTAAGGTTGTTCAAATTTTAATTGGAGAAATTTTATATTAAAAAAAACTATTGTTGAAAAATTTTATTAACTAATAAAATATCTATATTTGTCACTTATTTCTTATAATATTCTTCAATTTTGTTTTTTGAATTGGCTTTGCGCGATTGAATATGTGATTGCTCCAGATGTCATGCCAATTGAAATATAGCCATACATTGCTTTATAATTTTTCAATTTGTATCCAACACCAATACCATTTAACATGCCGAGTGCCAACGAAAAATAAAATAAACTTTTGTCAAATCTTTTGGGGTCAGCTGTTTGTTGGTTACAAAGGAAAAGCAGAGTTGATTGTGTCGCGGTTAATCCAATCAGTTTGGTTATGTCCGATTTGACCATGTTTTGGACGTTTGGGTCGTCTATTCCTTTTAAAATTGAATTAATAAATTGTGAATTTATTATAAGAAAATCTTTTTCATTTTTTTCAAATAAATTTCAAATTTTTGTAAAATTAAACAATTTTATTTGAAATTACTATGTGTCATATCTTTAATTTACAATTCATTAATTTAACAAATACAGTTAAATTGAAATCAAAGTAATACATAGAAGCATTAAAAATCTAACTAAAATTGACTTACTTACTTTATAAAAATTTCTTCAAAAATCTTCAAAAATTAAATTTTTAATTTTTTATATTTAGGAAATTTTTAAAAGGCAAATTTGATATTTTTAAATTAAAATATTTGGAATGATATTTAAGTTTTATTTTTAGAACAGGGCATTTAAGATTTATTTATGACAGTGTTTGTCTTTTGATTTATTTATGACAGTATTTCATGTTTTAAATGACGATAAAAACGTCAATCTCAGTTCTTTGAGCAGGTTTTGGTATTTATTGTGAAACTTTTTTGAATAATTTTTAAGGCAAAAAGAGACCTATGAATAAGTCTTTAATCATTTTAAATTACTTCGAATATTGATTTTGGATTGAACTTGTTATCAATCAAAACTTTGGTAAAGTTTATTTGTGATACTTTTGGAAATGGAGCTATCAATTCATATATATTTTCCCATGACTGTGCCCACATATTACCTTTGATTAAATCAATTAAAAAACATCTTCTTTATTCTGATTTTGCAAAAGACTTTTTTTGACTTGAAAAAGTTGGACTTTTATACAAGTCTGTTCCCAATAAAGAGAAGATGTGATAAATTTAAAAGTATATTAAAAGATAAAAGAGAAAAGCCTCGAATGATACCTAGATACTAGAAAGTGCTTAATGACAAATGCAAATTATCTAGTCTACTATTGATTTTTATTACAAAATTACCTAATAAATGAGCTGGTATTAATTTAGGATTATGATTTTTATCATAGTTTGATCCATAAATATTTTCCAATTTTTGTCTAACATAACCATGTAATTGATCATACAATGGTTTTATAGTTTGGAACAAGTTATCATATTTTTTCTCAAATTCATCATCTTCAAAGTCCTCAATCCATCGTTCACTTAAATCCGCATAACCATTTTCTACGGCTCCTTTATTATTAATTTCAACCGTCTTGGTGTATATTTGTCTCATTTTAGGACCAGTTGCGTCATGCCAACCTTTCCATGCCCATAACAATTTATTATAGTCTCTTGAACTTTTTAATAAATTTGACAATTCGGGGCCAAGACTAAGACAATTATTTTCATTTTCACAAACTTTAGCTGTCGCGTATATTGATTCAAGTTTACTAGTTAGATTCGAATAGTCAATAACATCTTTTGGATCGTTTAAAATAATTCCTTGTGATGCAAAAAATAGCATTCTTCTGAAATCAGCTTCCCATAAATCACAATTTCTATAGAGACAAAATTTACATGATATTAAAAATATTTGAAAAGCTCTAGTTACTCTAAGAATTTGATAGCTGTTGGCTTGGTCATTTCTAAAAAGCGATTTGATAATGGAGCGTATTCATTTAGCGCGTTTTGATTTTCATCATTTAAATCAGTTTCAAATTTATACTTGAAGAAATAAAATTAGTTTTGATTCGAAAATTTTCATTTTTTTTACTTAAATAAGAGCCTCTTTGATTTATTTTCATTAAAAGATCATTGTATTTGTTGATCCTAAACCCTAGCCCTAACCCTAACCCTTGACTCTTTATCTTAAATGTGCTAAATCTAAATAAAGATAATGGCCAAATTTTTCTATTGACCGCTATTTTTTTCCGAAGGAATGATTAAATCTGAAGCAACCACCTTTATTTTACTGAGAATTTTGTGAATTTTATTCTAGCATAAAAGTTCACAAAATTCTGAATAAAATGATCGATGGAAGCTTCAGGTTATAAGATTCCTTCATTATCTAAGTAGTTATCCAACATTATTAAAAACAGGTGGTCCGTATACTGTTTAATATTTAAATATTTTTGTGTTATATTTTTGTTCTTTTTAAATTAATCTGTTTTATAAAAAAAACACTTAAACCAAATATGTTTTTTGGTATTTAATTCCGTGGTACTAAATTCCTTTTTTAAATTTTAGTCTTAATTTCATCTGGTACTAAATTACTTCGGTATTGAATTGACGTGGTATTAAATTCCTTCTAATTTTTTTTAATTTTTTTGGTATTAATTTGCTTTCCGTGGTATGAAATTCGTGGTATTAAATTCCGGTATTATGAGATTCTAGTGAATCTTATAAAAAAATTGAAACAAACCTCCAAAAAAATTTTTGTTTATTGTTTTTATTCATTCGGCAAATGAATGATGATTAAAAAAAGTATGGCATTTAAATTTTTTATTTTTGTAAAGACGAATGCATCATATATTTTGTACTTAGATTAAAGAATTTAGAAAAACAAACCACACCACGTTGTTAAGCGTGAAAAGTTTGTTCAGGTAAATATTCCTTAAAGAAAAATATCGAATTAAACTTAAAATTGATGATTATTATTCTTTCACATGGCATATTTTTTCGAAAAATAAGAAAATTTTGGCTGATCTTTATTAAAAAAGCATTAAAAATGGAACACAAATTCTTATTCAATTAAGATTTGCACAAAATCGATTTAATTATTTTATTTTTTTTATTTAAGATTTTAGATTTAATCTTCTAGGTTATATCATATCATACTATTTATATACATTAATATAAAAGAATATATTTACATATTTATAAAAGAACAAACTTAAAATTCTTGTAACTTTTAATAAAACTTAAAAGTTTAAAAGTTTTTTAACTATAGTTAGCAAAAAAAACTAAGTTCTGGCTTTTAATATTTTTAAATTTTAAAATATTTTTCTTATCATATTGAATGAATTCAATGTAAACACTTGAAATTTTATTTTAAACCAATAAACAGTGA
>NTPY01000990.1:24521-41630 GCA_002922825.1 Brachionus calyciflorus
AAAAAAAGGTACCATGTTCAAACCTCGCTAACAATAATTTTTTTAAATTCTCAGAAAAAACTTAACAAAATTTCAGTTCCGGTGAAAGTGCCAAAAGAAAATATTTAAAAAAATTTTTTTTTTAATTTTTAGGTGTAGTAAAATTGTTACATTTTGTAGCAATTTAAAGCTAAAGTAAAGAGTAATCAGGGCAAAAGTTATAGCAGTTTTAGCGAATTGAAATGACGAATTGAAATTTACTGTACAGAGCCAAGATATTTTGTTTGAACATTCAAAAAAGTTTTGCTTGTATTGTAAGATTTATAAAGTTCTATTGTTTTGATTTTGTGTTTTTTCTTTAAGGACAACAAATTTGTATTTTTTGTAATCATTCCTATCCTAATCGTTGAGTTTTCTTCCAATTTGATTTTTATTACGCATAAATTTTGCTCCGTTTTAAAGGATTTTAATCATAATAAAAAAATAACTTTAAATATAAATTTTTTTGTTTTTTTTCAAATAACTGAAAAATTTTTTAAATTGTAAAAATAAGAAAAAATTTCTGAATTTTTAATTGTAAATTAAAAATAAAATGAATAATAAAAACAAATATGTGAAAGATCATGTAAAAACTAGAATAAAGAAAAAAAAAAAAAATTTTTTGTACAAACCCAATAAAAAAAATGGATGTTCAATATCCTTATTTTTGCAACAAAATTTTTTAACTTCTTATTTAACTTTACTAAAATTTTTTTTTTTCATTCTCTTTTATTTTTTTACTTTCATCACCCCAGGGGTGTTTTTCGAATAAATAAATAAAAATAAATTAAAGGATTTTACAAATAGAAAACACATGAGAAACCTGAAGTTCGAAATTTAAAATTTTTGGTCATGTAGTTTTGAAAAAATGAACATTAATAAAAAAAATAAATTTAATATAATGGTAAACAAATTTCTGAAATTTTGAAATAAAAATGTTTTCCTGCAGATTTGAACATCATTAAAAAAAATCTAATTCAAATACGCAATAAAAAATGCACAATTTTTTGCAGACGTTGCCAAAACGTGCAGCAAATTTTGCTTCATTTTGCAACAATTTTTTTTCGACTAAAAGTCCTTTTAAGTGCTTTGCAGAGAGAATTTTGTTGGTCAAAAAAATTGAAAAATAGAAAATTGACAGTCTAGTTCTAAACTAAATTTATCAACTAATTATGGTCATAATGTCGACTCAGAGTCTAGTTCACAAGTAGCCTCGTCATCTAAAACTACAAGTAAACTAAATTTATCAACTAATTATGGTCATAATGTCGACTCAAAGTCTAGTTCTCAAGCCTTAGTTAAAAATTCTAAAATAAATTTCAATTTAAAAGTTTATTCTTCACAAGAATTGAATTCTGAATTAGATAAAATTCCTTCAGAATTTGAAAATAATCCTATAATTGTTAAAGCTGGTGATCTTGAAATTCGTCGATCAGATTTAAATGATGTAATCTCAGGATCAAAGCTTAAGGATTTAATTATTAACTTTTATCTTAAAATTGTTTGTAATTCTACTGAAAAAAGTTGTACATATTTTGACTCGATAGTGGTTAGTAAAATTCTTTGTTCAAAACTTAGAGGAATTCATAAGAGTTTAGAAAAGTTCTCTAAACTTAAGTTCTCCTTGCTTATTTGTCCTCTTTTTTTAAGAGGAAATCATTGGGCCCTTCTAGTCTTTGATGTCAAAGCAAAAAACATCAAATTTTTTGACTCAATTTATAGTATTGATTTAAATGTAATTTCTAATGTATGTTCGACTTTAGGGAAAAATATAAGTTTATTAAACGGTTGTGAATCCTGGGAAATTTTATCCGATGATTCTTATCCTAAGCAACATATGAATGATTTTGACTGTGGTGTTTTTACATGTTTATATGCTAAATATCTTGCATTTAATTGTCCTTTTGACTTTGTCTAAAATGATATCCCAAAATTTAGAGACATTATTGCTAATGAAATAATGAAATATGAAATTAATATGAATTTTGCAAATACCCATTGACTTGATTATCCATTATTACAAAAAACTTTTTCTAAAAGTGCAAATTAAATATCTGAATTTAAAAATTTTTCAAATAGTGATTCAAATTTCAAAGTTTTACATTTAAATATTATTTCGATTTTAGGTAATCTCTATAACGTTAATGAAATTTTAAAAACTTGTCATTTTGATATTGCTTGTTTTTCGGAAACTAAACTTGACGATTCAATACCTAACTCGTTTTTAATTAATAATTTTTATACGAAAATTAGACTAGATAGAAACCGTCATGGTGGTGTGTTAATAATTTTTATTAAAAACGGTATAAAAATTAAACGTACATTTTTTCATAATGAATGATGAAACTGATACGATTGAATGTCCATTCAGCGATCACAATTTTATTTTAGCTAAGCTCACAATAAAAAAACAAGCAGCTGTCCGTAAGAAAATCTCTTGTCGTAATCTTTATCAAGATATTTTAGTTAAAATCAGTTCTTTAGTTGATGGTATTGATTTAAGAGAATTAAAAAAATTTGACACGATTGAGGATAAGTGGATTTACGTTCGTGATAGATTTATTTCGATTGTAAATAAAGTTGCACCAATGAGAGAAATCTGCGTTAATATATCAAATCAATTCCCCTGGTACGATCAAGATTTGATATCAGCTAACCACTCTAAAGATGCATCTTAAAAGAAATATAAACGCTCCCTTCTCTCAACCGACAAAGATGTCTTTTAATTTTATAGTCGTCAATTTCGTAATCGAGTTTTTTAAAGATAAAACAGTAAATGATTTCAAAAATGCTAAAAAATTTTGGAAATTTTATTCACCATTAATTAAAATTAAATCAGATGAAAAATCAGCTGAACCGACCATAAGCATTAAATTTTAAACTGTTAATGATAAAAAAGAAGTTTGTAATATTTTCAATAAATTTTTTACCACGATTTCATCGTCTTCCACTTCAACTATCGATAAGTCATTAGCTTTTATTAATGAAAATTTTTCTCATGCTAAAAACCTGAATGATTTTAAATTTTGTTTTACTTTAGGTAAAGAAATAAATGATTTAATTCTTGACCTTGATATTTGCAGTAGTGGAGGGGTATGTGGAATTCCTACAAAGTGTCTCAAGAACTGTTCAGAAAAATTTAAATCGATCTTTGCTTATCTAGTTAATTTCTCAATTTTAACTTGAAAAACTCCTGAAGATTGGAAAACTGCCGTAGTCACATCGTTGTACAAAAATAAGGGTTTAACTGATTATATGAATAATTATCGTGGTATTTCTGTCCTACCACCTATAGCTAAATTATTTGAGAAATTACTTCATAAGCAAATTTCTAATTATCTAAGCTTAAACAAAATTTTATCGGATGACCAGCATGGCTTTAGATCTAACCATGGTTGTGAGTCAGCACTACATGAAATTATTTCTCAAATGAATTCGATTAAAAGTAAGCGTCTAATTGGCTTATTCTTATTCATTGATTTTAAGAAAGCGTTTGATACAGTAGATCAAAAACTACTTTTGTTGAAATTGAGAAAGTATGGTTTTATTGATATAGCATTAAGACTAATGGAAAATTATTTTATTGATAGAAAACAATTTGTTAAAATTGATAATGAGAAATCTGATTTCATGACTTGCGATTTAGGTGTACCTCAAGGAAGTGTTCTTGGAACTTTATTATTTTTAGTTTATATAAATGATATTGTTAAGTTCTTATCTGATTTTACGGTCAAACTTTTTGCTGATGATACAACGCTTATTCAAGTTGGAAATGACATAAATGAGCTTATTGAAGCCTTTAATAACTCAATAAAAAAGCTTTTAGTCTGGTGTCATTATAATTGAGTTGATATAAATTGGTCAAAAACGAAGATAATGTTTGTATCAAATAAAAAGAAAGCTTGCTTTCAAACAACAATAACTATAGATAAGAATGACATTGAAGTGGTAAATAATTTTAAGCTCCTGTTATTATTGATAACAGACTCAATTTCTTAAAAAATGTATATGAGTTAAGAAACTCGATTAACAAGCGTATTCACGTAATTAAACGTTTATTTTTCCTATCTTATAAAGTAAAACTCTAATTTTTCAAATCATTCATATTGCCTTATTTTGATTACTGTATGTCGCTTGCCATTTATTTTCCAAAAAAAACAGAATTCAGAATCAGATTCAGAAATTGGCCAATTCTTATTATTTGTTTATATAAGTTATTGAGTATTCGATTCAAAGTAGTTGAATCTAATGATTTTAATCACTTGAACAACTTGTTAAATCAATATAATATTGATTGTTTTCAACATTGAGTAATCATCAGACTTTCTCGTTTTGTTTATAAAATAATAAATTATAATACTGCTACATTAGATCTAAAATCATCATTAATTCGTAATCTTGCAGTAAAGGATAATTACAATTTGCGGAATAAAAATGAATATTTGGTACCTTTTAAAGGTAAATTCAATGATTACATTGAGAAAACATTTAACTATTTTTACTCAAAATTTATAAATAAATTCTTAATTCATGATTTAAATTTTGAATTCGGTTTATTTGTTCAAAGAATTAAAAATAATATAAACATTACTTTTCTAAAATTCTGTGAGTTTTTTAAAAATTTTGATTTAGTTTATAACAATATTTTTTTAAAATAAATTTTTTTTTTATTGAATAAATGGACTCTCTCATCCCAATTATGACTGGGTTTGACTAATAAGTCTCTTTGACTGAGTTGAACTATACTTTTTCTCTAAAGTGTGGACCGGGGAAAAATTCCTCCTCATGATTATTATAACTAAATTTTCCTTAAAAAATTCAAGAGAAAACAAATATTTTGAAAAAATTATCAAGAAGGGAATCGGTTGAACGTTGTGTAAATATCTTATTTTATTATTAGAAATTTTTTCGATTTAACGATTTTCTTATGAGTTTTTATGATAATCTTAAGAATCATGAATCATGAGAACTATACATAGATTTTAATTAGTTCTCGACTGGAATCCATTAGTCTGAGGCTTCTCTCATGCTGAAATACTATTAATTATACCAGCCTAAATGCTCGTGGCGTCTTGAAAGCCCCCAATCTAAATCACAGTTTGGTTGAAAAACTACAAAAATGACCATAAATCTCTTTTTTCTATTAGAAAACGCGAAATTACTCAAAATCACTAATTTACTAAATTTTTATTTTCTTTTTTTTTATTATCTATTAAAAAAATTTGTTAAAATCCTGTTTTTCCTTATCAGCTTATAATTAGAAAAAATACTAATATTTACAATAAATACCAAAAAAAAATTTGAATCTAGTAAGTTTTAATTTCGGTATAAGAGTAAACGCGTATGATTATTCAGTTTAAATATTTTTTAAGATATTTTTCGAAATCTTTTTAATATTCTCTAATGAATTCTAGATTTTAACTTTAAAAAAACTCTTAAAACTCTTAATTAACATTTTCGAATTTAAATACCTAAATTAAAATTAAGATATCAAATTTATCTAATTAAAATTAGGACATAAAAAATAAAAAAAAAATATTTTTATTTATGCAACTATTAATTAAATTATATTGCAAAACTGTATTTTAGGCTAATGTGCTTTATTAAGGTTTAATTTAATTTTAATTAAATTTATATTTAAAAAGTCATTGTTTAGCTTGATATTGATCTGAAACTCAAATTTGAAATATTGAATAATTACAAAAATAAAAAAATTTAATATTTACTATTACTAAAATTTTAATATTATTTTTCAATTCATTTATTTAATATGTATTTGTGTCTTAGTGGTTTATACTTAAGACTAGCAATTTTATTTTTTAAAGAGTACTGGGTTTGATCTCACATGAATTAAAAATACAAAAGATTTTTAAAATTTAAAATTAATTTTTTATAAAATTTTTTGCATATGTATTTATTATTAAATTAAAATTCCTAAGTCAATAAAAAAAAATTTAATTTTAAAAATAAGATATGTTTTGCTATATAAAAAAATGTCTCAGTGGTTTCGACTTTACACTTAGATATCTTAGATATTTTTATTTTTATCGAACGGTTGTCGGATCAATCTCGCATGAATTTTTTTTTTTCAAATTGAAATATTCAGACATAATATTTAACAAAGCATATAAATGACGCTTTTAATTTAAAAGTGTAAGTAAATATTTTTAGTAAGAATTACCCTAATTTTAATTCCTAAAACAAATTATATTATTTCTATTTTTAAGATTTTAAAAATGATATTTAAACAGCTTTATTAATTTAATTTACAGGTTATAAAATTTAGTGTCTGCTAATAAGATTAATAGGGCCATTATAAATAATTTGATAAATTTGTTAAAAGCGATGTAAGTTTAATTTGAAATTTTTACTTAAATAAAAATTTAAAATATTTTTATTTTTTAGGGATTGGTTTCTGAATAATAATTTATGTCATTAATTAACATATCGATTTTCAATCAATTTAAAGTAATCGTAATTTTGGAATTTATGGTAATTTTGAAAAATAAAAAATTTTGATTAAAATTAAATAATAATTTTTTTTAGTTGTACAATTAGTATAATTTAATTCGAAACTAATACTTTATTCCAAAAATTAATTAATCCAATGAATAACTATTCAATAATCTATTATTTTTATTTTCGGTTTTAAACAAATTCAAGTGTTAAATGTGAATCAATTTTTAATGGATTTTTGATAGAAATAATTTAGAATTCAAATGTTTTTCGTCATTTTTACAATTTATTTAATTCAGCTATTTTCAATTAATTAAATTAATCGAATTAAGCATTTAATAATTATGTTATTTTTATAACTTTACAAATTTAACGCATAATTTTTTTGTTTATTAAGTAAGTAAAAAATTTTTAAGTTGGGAAAAAATTAATTTAATATAGTAATTATATTTAGATCAATTTAAATCGATTCTAAGTAGTCTACTTAAAAAAATTAAAATAGAGAAAGGGGTTAGCTTCTTAAAAAAGATTTATTTTTAATAATAAAAATTTAATTTATAAATAAAAATCGACACAATCAAAAAATATGATAAAATGAAAAAAAATTATACTAGGTCATTTTCTAATTCGGCGAGCTTATCTCAGGCTGTTCAAAATAATAAATTTTCATCATCCATTTCATATTCATCATTAATTAATGGCAAATTATCAATCACCACTCTAGGTTCAAAAAGGCGGGGACTAATTGGTTGTTCATCATTTGATAATTGATGTGGTTCAAATTGTCGTGTTTGACTTTCATAATTTTCCATAAGCTCTTCACCATCGACTGGACGAATTTCCATGTTTTCTTCATTTAAAAAATCCCCCAATAGCCTTTCTTCTAAATCTTCTTGAGAAGCTTGTTCTAATAGTTCCAACAAATTTTGACTAAAAAATATATATTTTTTAAAAAATTAATATGAAAATTTTTATATTATAAATATAAATACTTGATGTAATTGGCAAAATCTGGATCTATTTGTGACTCAGGTGCTGGAAAATTTTCATCGACAGGTCTATTTTGAAGTCTAATAATATAAAAAATTATATTTTATAATAATCAAAAATATAAAAATAATATTTACTCATTTTCGAGGAATTCACGGCAAACAATGTTACGGTTATAATAATTTAAATTAGCAAATTGTCCTTGTATATTAGGTCCATTAGTGATTCGATGCATGAATTTTGTACATCGTCAATTTTTTTTACTCTTGATAAGGCCACATTAAATTGACCATTCGCAAAACCATTTAATATTTTTAATACACATTACAATACTACCAACTTTAAGTTTAAATCTATGAGTAGGATAATTTGTAGGGTTCAAAGAATGAAGGACTTCAATTGGGAAAATGTCTTGTTCGATTTCATTTTCCGTGTCTATTTTGTCGTCACAATAATATTTCTTGATCGCTCTCAAATCGATCAAGACAATAGTCATTAAATTCTAGGACATCTTTGTTTAGCCGCATTAAATTCATGATTAAATTTATCATTTGGTATATTTTCATGCGGTTGAATCCCATATACAAATTCGATTATTTTTTCCTCAACACGTTGAGTAAAAACTGATCGATTAGAGAGTTGAATTAAATTGGCTAAATTAATAGGGTCTAATGAAGGTAAAGTGCCAATAACAACATTCATTATAAATTCTCTAAATTCCTGATAATCATCACCATCGGCACGCATATTTTTCTCTAATTTGAACTTACGTACCTTATACCAATGTATCGATGCCTTGAAACAAATAGCAACCGATTGAGCAATACTACCACCTAATACCATTGGTAATGTTTGGCGAAAATCACCTGCAATCACTACTACTTTGCCACCAAAAGCTGTATTGGGAGTTTCATTATGTCCCTCAAAAGCCTATCTACCAAAGCAACGATATGCTTTCAACACATTGAAGATACATTCCACAAAATCATTTTAGCATCTCTCAATTCTTGAACTTTTTCACCTCTCATCTCTAAATAGCTGGTGGTATTAGCCTCACATATTATTGGCACACCAAATTTAGAATGAATTGTTTCGCCATTTTCTAACAAAGAAGCTGCAATTCCAGTAAGTATATTTTATTACCTCTAAGGCTTTGCTAATGACAACTTCAACTAAATCGCCTCTCCTTAAAAAATCGTCAATGAAGCCGGGGTTATGAAATTCTCGCCACAATTGTTCGGATGACAAATTATGTGGGAAAATATTAACACAAATTTGAGCAAACAAAAATCTTAATTAACATTCTATTAAATTATATTTTTTAATTTTAAATAATTTTCTTATATATCTACCTGACACGATTTGCTGGCTCATTTATTATTGCTTCTCTTATACAATTTCGCCATAAATCAGTTGTTGGAATCAAACCCATTGCTATTGCTGCATCTTTAAAAGTATCATGAGTCACACCTTCAATTGTTTTGATGTCAGTATAACTTGTACAACCTTTTATAAAATAATTACAAAAGAAAAAATTTTAAAAATAATTTTTCAAAATTTCCATAATTAACAGTCTTAGGTAATACAGTTCACCCTTTTTTGGACTAATTGAATACAAACGGCCAATTACTTTATCTCCAGTCGCCTTTTTTCTTAGCTTCCAATGACGCACTGATGTATCAAACCAATAGTGCTCGGGTATTTCCGTATATAAATATTTTTTAGAGCTAGTACATTCAAATCATTTTGTTTTAATGCAAACCATGCCATTAATTTTGACTCACGTAAGGCAGCACGATATAGGTCATTTATGTGTGGTTCCTGAGGAAAAACAACCGTTTTGTCATTTACTAAATGTAGGTCAAGTCGAAAGACTATATGTGATTTTTTATGCATATCAAAGCTAAAGTTCTATAGAAGCTTCGAATGCTGTCAAAAATCTACCATCCACAAAATGATTTATTTCATCATAATCTAATCGATCGCCTTCTCCTACATTTTCAATTCGTACTTTTGCCAAATCAGACCCTTCTAAAACATATTCGAAAAGATATTTCACATTGTGTGGGCTCGCAGACAATTCGACATAGCCTCTTATACATTTTCCATTTTTCATGCATCTATCATCACATCGATATAACATGTGTGTCAAAACCAATTCGTACAATTCAGGATGTAGGTCACGCTCTGGTATTTCAGCCCAAATTAATTTGTCCAAATGTTCAGTTGTTGTTACTTTATCATTTGGATGAAACCAAAATAAAATATGAGCATGTGGTAATCCCCTCTTTTAAACAACTATAACTTGTACATAAGCTGGGACACGACCATACAAATTTTTAACCAACCAATCATCCATAAATTCCTCTAATTTGGCATTAAATACGCTAGAGAAAAGTTCAGGTCTATCTGTGTAAGGCTGGCCAGGCAATAAATTTTCCACTATTTCACAGTAAAAGTTACAAAAACATCTGGCTTTCCATGTTTTAAAACCATTGCCATAGCATCTTGGTAATTGAGACGCATATCTCGTTCATTGCCATTAAATGAGGAGGGTAATTCAAAAATTCTACCTGGGAGTAAGTCGTCAGCTTCAGCTCTTCTTTCCAAATGGTCCATTAAGCCTGAATAGCTTGACACACGAATTTTCTCTTGATGGTTTCGTATATAATTCAAACGCCTTTGTTCAACTTTGACATATGCATCAACAATATATTGCTGAAATAATTTACCACTTGCATGTAAATAATTGTACATGTTGTGCCTAAACGCCAGTTTGAACATATAAAATTCTCGATCTGACATGTTCTAAATAACTGTTCCGGCTTGTGCCGGCCGAGTATGGCATAAATCAACACTATAACCTGGCTCACCATTTGGGAAAAGTAACGGGTAACACATAGGGTCACAAGGTATACATGTATCCCACAAACGTATGTTTTGGCCATGTATTCTGGAATACATCAAGAATACTTAAAGAATACATTAACATGTATTCTGGAATACATATATGTATTCTTGATGTATTCTAAGTATTTTTTCAGAATAAAAAAAACTTAATTTTAAAATTATGTATTCCGGAATACTCCAAGAATACATATATTTTGAAAAAATACATACATGTATTCGAGAATACATACACATGTATTCTTTGTGTATTCCTAATGTATTCTGGAATACTTCAAGAAGGCTTATTCAAATCTAAGCCATAACGGATATAAGCATTATACAGTGAATCATTCACAAAATTTTGTAAATCCAAACAATGGCAAACATACTCAACTAATTGAATGTCTGTGGGGTCATGCCAAATTTAAAATAATGAGGTCAGCTAAAGGAACAACTAAGGAGCTATTAAAGGTTTATTTAGGTGAAAGGTGGTTTAGGCCAGTAAACCCTAAAATTGGGTTTTTATTCTTTAAAAATTTTCTAAAAATATTAAGTCGGCTAAATGACGAAAAAGAAAATCAAACAAAATCAGAAAAAAACAATAAATTAGCTAAATCTGATATTCTAAATTTGATAAGTCAAAATTTTAAAAAGTTCAAGGAGCTTTTAAGTTTAAATAATTATGAGTTGAAATCTTTATTGAACAGAAATCAAGAATTTAACGATTTTTTAAAAAACGCAAATGAATATGAGGATTCGTCAAGATATACTAGTAATTTGCTGCATACTTTTTTATTAACTGTTTTCGAATGTATAAAAAATAAATCATAAAACTTTCCTTTAGGTTTTTGGCTAATAAACAAACTCAATTGTGTATTTTTTTTTTATATTTAAATTAAAAATTCAAATAAAAAATTTCCAATTAATTGATTTTTTTTTAAAATTATTCTATTTATTTCCATTATATAAATAAAGTTAATTTAATTATTTTATTTAAAAGAAGAAAAGCAGTTTTCAAGTATTCTCGATGTATTCCTAGTGTATTCTCGATGTATTCTAGAATACATATATGTATTTTTTTAGAAGTATTCTTGAAGTATTCCAGAATACATTAGGAATACACAAAGAATACATGTGTATGTATTCTCGAATACATGTTTGTATTTTTTCAAAATATATGTATTCTTAGAGTATTCCGGAATACATAATTTTAAAATTAAGTATTTTTTATTCTGAAAGAATACTTAGAATACATCAAGAATACATATATGTATTCCAGAATACATGTTGATGTATTCTTTTAGTATTCTTGATGTATTCCAGAATACATGGCCAAAACATACGTTTGTGGGATACATGTATACCGGGTCACAATACTCATTTAAATGATTTATTAGTGTTAGGTCGTTACCTCTAGGACGAATTTTAAGCTAAGATTTTTAAAAAAATAATTAAAAATTTAATATTAAATTTTTAAAAAAAATTTACATAAATAATATATATATTCGGCACTATCGTTCACATCATATATAGCAGCAATCTGGCCAGCAGCAGTTCTAGGGTCATAACGGTAGTTTGTATGTTCACCACGTGGTCTATTTCCAGTTGGTCTATATAGATACATATTTAAATCATTGGCAGGTTGACCATCAGAATCTCGAACCTGATAAACAAGATCCCGATAATTTCGAAAGTTTCGAGCAATTTCGCTTACATTATCAAGCATTAATTCTAATCCAGTTAAAAACTTAGAATTTTAAGAATTTTTAAAATAATCAATAAAATCAACTTAGCTATAGAATATAATTTTAATCTTATGGCTTATTTAAAGTTTTTATTTAAAACTGGAAGATGTAATTTTGCTTAAATAATTATTGACAATTTTTTGTTTAAAAAAATTATATAAATGATTTCAAAATTATTTTACAGAGATTTTATGAAAAATAAACTTTTTTAAATTCTCCAGTAAAATAATTTAATTAATTACTTTTTAAAAAAAATAAAAGGAAACGGTCTTTAAAGAAAGTTAAAACTAATCTAATTTTTTTTTATTAAACAATAAATACTCAATATTAATTTGGAAAAAATTAACTTTAAAATAAAATAAAAAATTACCGGCTCACTAAGATTCCAATTAGTATCCAATCTATTTTGATGGGCTTGATCGGTATCCATAATATAAAATTGTGTCCCTTGTGGATTAAATCTTTGTTCCCGGTTTCCAATCGCAGGAGCTACATGATGATATATACCTCCATGAATTCTGTAAACAAATGCATAAGGATATTGCCTTATGTTGTTATCAATTTTTGCTGTTACAGCAGCAAAAGCTAAGGCACTTTTATAATGTCTTATGTTGGCATAGAATTGCTTGTGTTGTTTAACTTCATCTGGCTTGGTTCTGTTTGGAAATAACAAAAAAGAAAGATAAGTCGGAAAATTCTCTTCATTATTTTGAAGTTTAATTTTACCATCAATACAACATTTGGCATAGAGTCCTCGATAGTTAACTTCTTGAGGAAAATACATGGCAGCACAATGTTTACATATACCATCTACATTAAAATAATGGCGATTCTTTTTCACTCTAACACATGAGCCAAATTTACCAAATTTATACGGTAAAGGGTAAGTTTGCCTTTGATTACGATTAATTAAACCTTTTTGAAAAGTATCAATGGTTATTCGTGTGATTTGTTGTTGGCGTATATTTAGTTGATGATCAGTTTTATCTATTTCATCAGAATTATTTTCACTAATTGAATTTGATCTATATATTTTGGGACTAAACGAATTGCGATATTTGCGTTTACGAATTAATCCGAATTGCGATATTTACGTTTACGAATTAAGTAATTAATAATAATTTTCATTTTTCTTTTAAGTTTATTCTGAGAGTTGATATTTTCATCATTTGAAGAATAAGATAAGCTAGATTGTTCAATTGACTGAATATTTGGCGAATTAGGAATTAATTCTAGATGGCCACGTCGGCGAGTACTAAGTTCAAGAATTGATGTAAAAGTAATTGGATCGATTTGTACACACTTTGGCCATAAAAGAGTAAAATATTTATCAATTAGTTCGATGTTATCATTAAACTTTGAACGACTGACAATAATGATTGATTCTTGAGATTGTTCGTTATTAAGAAGCTTAATGGAACCTTCATAAGGTAGATCTCGATTTTTTAAAAAATCAACTAAATAAATATTAATTCCAAATATATGAGGAGCCAAATTAAACATCTGATCGAAATTTCGAGGATCAAAATTTATATTATCCTCAAAAAATGATTCTAAATAATTATCATATTGATCAATTGTAGAATTGTTTCCAAATACATTTTTGATTTTTGAAAGATTAAAACTACCATATTCTATTCTTATTCGACGCATCGATAAATCAATACTATAAACATTTATAAAATATAACCGAATTAAGTCCAAAAAACTAATCAAATTGTGTTGATATTCAATTTCAAAAATTCCAAAATTAGTAATTATGCGATATAATTCATCATAATCAATTAAACAACGATTCGACATAATTTGATTAATTTTTTCTTCAAAGTTAGGTTGATAGACAAAGTGTTTAGTCTTATAAATTTTTTTATATTTATTACCATTTTCAAGACGTTTAGCGTTTAAAGTTATGTAATTATCAGTCAAAGCTAATAATTCATAGCGTCTTAAATATGTGAAAATAACTGGTTGTCTTGGTAGAATTAATTTATAATGACCGGCTGTTAATATGTTAATCGGCATTTTCACCAATTAATTACATTGTCTTAGAGAGCCTCTGACCTCACATCAGACCTACCATTTTACTCAGCTCATCGAGCTCTCTTAGATAGTAGAGTTTTTAGCCATATAGTAATGATAGTCTTGATCTTTTGGGGTTCAAAAGTCACCCATATGTTCAAAAAAGCAAGTTGTTTTCCGCGACTATCTCGGGTCCAAGACATTCGACCCCCAGTTTTTAAAATACCAATCGAAAGAACTCAGTAAGCTGTACAAAACGCGCTATCGCACTTGCCCAAAACATGTTCCTGAAAAATTTTTGTATTTTTAAAAAAAACGCAAAAAATTGTACCTCAGTTGGAGGCTAAGAAGATCTCGACCATGCAAAAATTTCATCGGGACTCGGTTGCCTCGTGCATGAGACAGGTTGTGCTACAAAAAGAGCCCAAAAACACATGACCGGATCTATGACCCCTCAGCAAACTAAACTGTCTAAGTTTGAGTGCAACGTAAAACGATTATTATAATAACTAAATTTTCCTTAAAAAATTCAAGAGAAAACAAATATTTTGAAAAAATTATCAGGAAGGGAATCGGTTGAACGACTTATGTCTAAATCTCTTGTTCCCGAAGAAATTTTTTCGATTTAACGATTTTCTATGAGTTCTCAAGATAATCTTAAGAATCATGAATCAGAGAACAATACATAGATTTTCATTTGTTCTCGACTGGAATCCATTAGTCTGAGGCTACTCTTATGCTGCAATACTATTAATTATATGACATATTTGTAGTGTCCTGTACTTGAAACAAGCGTACAGGAGTCTAGCTTGCCAGAGTAACTGCCATTGAATTTTTACTAATCATACAGGTAGTAAAATTAGAAAACTTTCATTTACTAAATGACAACTAGTCTGTTAAAATTTATTAATATAATTAAAAATTGTTTGTTTTGGTTTTAAATATTTTTATTTAATAAAAATTACGATTAACAATAAACATGCGATACAAAAATATATTTGGTAAGTTTTTTTTTCTATTAGCACACTTTTTACCTTTTTAGATTTTAAAATACTATTAAAGAAAAATTCAATAAGTATTATATATCATTTTAAAGCTTTTTTAATATTGAATAAGTTTCTTTATTTTTAAAATCAAAAAGACAATTTTATCAGCTTTTTAGGCCATTAAAAATTTAGCCTTATTATTTGCAAAAATATATTTTCACTAATTTTGAAATAAATAAGTAAAAATTTCAAATTTTTTATTATAATTTGAAAATTGTTTTATAATATTTAATTCAATTTTTTTACAAAAATTTACATAAATTTTTCATATTTTTGTATTTCATCTAATTCATTAAATTTTTTTTATTAATTTTAAATCAATTTAGCTATTTAAAAAATCAAGAATTTCGTTCTTTATCGACAGACTGAAATTCAAAACAATAAATATCGTAAAAAATTGTTTAATGCATGGCTCTACTATTTTTTGAAGATCCCCTACCTCTTTTAAACTCCGGTTTAACCCTTTATTTTTTTAAATTAAGTTCTAATTAGCCCGTGGTTATAAAATTAAAAAAATCTAAAATTAATCTTAGAATTTTTTCTTTAAATTTTTGAAATTACCCATTGTATTTATTTTCAACATTCATATAGCCCCATTTTAGATTTTGGTTTAGTAAGGCACATTAGGCAGTATCAAAAATTTTACAAAACAAAATCGATTAATCCTAGGACAACCTCATCCCATTTTAAATTCATTTTTTAAACTGACCTCTAGGGAAAATTTGAAAAATTTATTTCCAACTTTTTCCCAAGTAACTAGACAAAAAGCCCAAAATATTTTTCGGATATAGACCCTGTGAAGCAATTTTTTATTCTCTTCTGAACGTCCTAGTCGCATGTTCGTCTCTGATTTTATATCTTGTCAAATTCTAGGATAAAGAAATAGCTTTTATTCAAAAAAAGAAACCATTTAAGAGTCAGAATCAATATTATAAATAGCAAATTTAGTTGACTTTAAAATATATGAACTAAATTAGATCTTGTCATGGATGTAATGGACACTTTTTAAAAAATCGATTCATCAAAAAGTTATATCCAAGTTTAATTGAATTGATTTATGAATTGATCTATTGATTCGTAATTTAAATTGTCTACATATTTAGAGATTTTGACAAGGTTTGTTTTTAAAATTTCTATAAAAATTTTATACCTTTTGAACTTTCTAGACAAAAATTTAATGTCTTATTAAAATTATTCATATTGTTGTTATTCGATTTATTAAGATCTAAAGATCGATTATCTAAATTATGATTCTATATTGACCTAAAAAGATTTTCTTTTTCTATTTTCTTAGAAACCTAAAACATAACATTCAAAAAAACAACTTAAAATACGATTTTCAAAAATGAGGACTGAAGGGAGAAATTGAAAAATAAATCTAAATTAAATTAATTCTTAAATAAAATTATAAAAAAAATTAAATTAAATTCTTTATTTACTTAGAGAAAAAAATTTTTGCTAAAAAAAAAATAAAAAAACTTTAAATTTAAAATTCAAAAATGAAATTTCCAATTTTAGCCATTATTTTTTTGTTTGGTTTTAATTGTCAGGCTAAAAAACTGACTCAGCCGAATCAGATTTTACAGATGGCTCAACTGAAAGTCCATCAACGTCTTCAATTTCATTAGCCAATATTAAAAAAGCCTTAAAATTAACAAACAAAGATGAAACATATTTAAAAAATACATTCGATATTTCCACAATTGAATTAATTGAACCCAAATCCGAGAGTGATATAACACAACAAAAATTCTGTATAATCAAATCACAATTAAAAGATAAAACAGATAGTGTTCGGATTAAAATATCAAAACCCTCTAGTGTTAAAACATGGTACAATCCAGACCAGGAACGCTCATTTTGTGTCTCCGATTTAAAACCAGAACAGTCAAATAACAAATTAATTCCAATTGAATATCACGTGTCAAAGGAATTTCAAAACAAGC
>NTPY01000990.1:60879-100927 GCA_002922825.1 Brachionus calyciflorus
GTTTTAGTGTCAAGGATTAAATAAATCATGCATATTTAGTTTTACATAAAATGTAGAACCATTTTCCAATCTTAACATTTTTCAAAATTTAATAAATAGAACTTTATTTTTCGTTGTTTTTGAATTGAGTCATGAATTGGTGAATTGAAACCTAACTTCAAATCGCCTCTAGATGTGACCCAAAATCAACTGAATTTACGATAACGTCATCGAGATATACGAGGCAATATTTCCACGTTAAATTTCTCAGCAATGTGTCCATAAGCCTCTCAAAGGTGGACGGTGCATTGCACAGACCAAACGGCATCACAATGAATTGGTAAAGTTTGTGATTTGCAATAAAGGCTGTTTTCTCGCGATCGCCTTTTTCTAGAGGTACCTGAAAAAATCCGCCTGCACAGTCAACTGTACTGAACACATAAGAACCACCTAGAGCGTCGACAGTATCGTCTATTCGTGGGAGTGGATAAGAAACCTTGATGGTGGCTTCGTTTAGTTTACGGAAATCGATGCAAAATCTGTATTCTTGTTCCTTTCCTTTTTGTTTCTTTTTCTTGAATAACACTATTGGATTTGCCCATGGACTCTGACTCTCTTCAATAACTTTGTTTCTCATCATTTCGTCTACTTGACGTTCAACTTCGTCTTGTGCAGCTTGGAGCAGTCTGTGCGATCTTTGTTTGATTGGTAATGCGTTTTCAGTATTTATTCTATGTTCGGTTAAATTGGTGCGGTCTGTACTGAACTCCGACCATTGAAAAACATGCTTGTATTTTTCTAATAGTTGAAAAAGTTGATTGCTTTCACTTGTTTCTGGACTTTCGCCAATCTTGATTTTCCTAACATCCATTTCGATGTCTTCTTGTTTATTTTAACCATTTCTATTCGAATCGACTATCTTCTGTAAACATTGCTTCTTCAGCATAACACTAACATCCAATAACAGCTTCCTTGTCGACGAACACATCTTTCCCGCTTGCATTTAGTACACTGAGTAAAACCGTAACGTCTTCTTGGACGGTGTTAAAACTACTTGCCCATACAATACCTCTCGCAAGGTCTTTGACTGACATTACTTTAGGTTCAAACATGACTTAATCATTCGGCTTGAAATTTTTAACTTTGATTTTGACTAAATTTTCAGAATTTGCCTTCACGAATATTTTGTTTTCAAGTTCTACATTGTATGCTTCGATAACTAGTTCGGGGTCTTTGATCATGTTGATTCTATGTACTTGATTATCTCCTTGATGATGATTTTTTGTTCTGAGAAGTCGAAACTAGCGCCAAATTTATTGAAGAAATCAATATCCAGTATGGCTGGTTCTGAAAGTTTCGCAAAAATAAACTCGTGTTCGCCTTCCCATTCGTTCATCTTGAGTTTAAGGGAGGCAACTGCACATTTGACTTCTTCTGTGTTTAATGCTTACTTGATTGTAAGATTTGTTTTCTTCAAAAACGTACCTTTGGACTGGTTTCCACTCTTGATAAAATTTTCTATTTTATCGGATTAGCATTTTGGTAATGAATCCGGACTAATAAAGGATGCGCTTGAACCTGAATCTGCTAAAAATTTTATTCCGACACCTTGTCCGAATAATTCAACATTTGATTTTATTCTAACTAGCTTGCTTTTGTTACAACCGTCTATGTTTTGACATTCGATAGAATTTTTCTCTTGATATTCATCTGAATCTACTTCGATCTCCGCGTCGATCGTGTAGCCTTGATGATGTTGTTTTTGGTTTCTCCGACGGCTGAGGTTGTTTCAGTTTGTTTGATAACTTGTTCTCGCTTCGTTGTTTGTCGCTGTTTGACTTCGCCAGTTACTTGAACTTTGTCTTCTTTCGTTTTGGTAGCCATTTTTATCCTGAAATCTTAATCTTTTTTGAAAATTACTTGGGTTTGACAAAAAGTTACTTATTGAGTTTTCTAAATTAAAATTTGTCTTATTCTAAAATTTATCTTTTTTCAAAAAAACCTTTATTTTTACCGTTACTTAAATTTAAGATTCAAAATTCAAACCTTTTTTAAAAGATTTAGTTATTCGTAAGAATTTTTTAATTTCATATTTTGCACAATAAAAGTAAAAAATTTATTATAGAAAAAAAAAACTTAAGCTCATGATCAAAAATCTTCCTCAAGCTCATGATCATACTCATGCTCAACCTCGTAATCATGCTCATCCTTATCCTCAAAAATTACAAAATCGTTTCCACCACTTTACGCTAGCTCATAAAATTGATTGAAATGAAATTTTTTTTTTTAAATTTGATGAAACTTACGGTTACGGTCACACAAAGTTACGGTTACGGTAACACTTTGGATATGGCTACACAAAGTTACGGTTACGATTACACTTTGGTTACGGTTACGGTCACGGTCACACAAAGTTACGGTTGACGTTACACTTTTATTACAACGACTGGAATCGATACTCACTTTCGAAAATTTTTTTAGAGTATCAGAAAAGCTCACTAGATAAGCCTATGAGCCAAAAAGAATTCAAGAAAGATTAAAATATTGAATTAATTCATGAAGAGTTTTATCAAAATATTCTTAATTTGGAAGAAAATTTTCACCAAACTTACTCATCAAATTATCAGGCCCTATGAAGCAAATTAATGCAAAGACATTTTTGGATCACATTAATTTTTGGATGACTTGGCGCATACAAAGCTTATTATTAGAAAATTTTCAAGTTTGTCTTGATTGTTGTGGTCCTTAGTCACAACATAAGTCTCCGCAAACATTTTCACTAGTCCTTAGCAATGCTTATTTTATAATAATGCATGTTAAGGACTTAAACAAACTTAAATTAATGTTGTAAATATTTATCTTAAACGTTAATAACAACCACTCAGTATTGATCACAAATATTGATCCTTATGAAAAATTTAAACAGAAATTCTTTTTGAAACGAAACCAAGAAAGTGGTTCTTTTATGATAGTTTGAATAAAGTAGAAAACACTTCAGTTACAAAGCATATTCTTAAGTAACTATATCCTGAGCTAGAATTTCACCATCTGTCTATGGTAGAAGTAATCCCTCAAACTGGCTCAAACGATTGTGGCCTTTTTGCCAAAGCATACGCGTATCATATTTCACCTAGAAAGCTTATATGAAATATCCAATATGATCAAGGGTCAATGAGAAGAAATTTGAATGATTATAAAAAACTAAAATTTTTACTGAATTTGACTATTGTCTAATTAATAAAAACAGAAATTTAATTCCTTTTGTAATATAATTTGTTTTATTCATAAATTTTTACATGTAAAAAATATAATTTTTTTTTAAATTTAAAAATAAATTAAATTTTATTCAAAAAATTATTAAAAAAAATTATATTTTTTACATGAAAAAGAATTTTAGGTTTAGCACCGGCTTAAAAACATTCTGTTAAAATGTCCAGTAACCGTGTCAAATGCGGGGTAAAAAACCAAATTTAGGATTTTTGGCAAAATATAATTTATTGCACATTTTTATACTTTTACATTTTAGAGAGAAATAATAAAAATCTCAAAATATAAAAATTTATAAAATTTTTCATTCAAAAAAAAAAAATAAATGCGCAATTAGTTAAAAAGGAGTTTTAAAAAAACTAAAACTGTAAAAATAAAGGATAATTCTTTAATAATCCTTTTATATGTTATCTTTTAGCTTTTTTGATAAAATTAATTTTTAATTAAAATTAACCTTGCGCGGAGTCGCATGCAGTTAAACCCAAAACTGGTTTTAAGTGCATGCATCGCGTACCATCTCTCCCATGTTAACCCAACCCTATTGATTAACCCGTGCATTTATCCGGTCTCTTTGGTTTTAAGCACCGCGTTTAAAATCAAAATCTTTTAATTTGATGTCGCACGTTTAATTAAAATATATATGTTGATGCCGCATCTATTATCGAGGACGAACATAAATTAAAAAAATTATTTAACAATTAATTTTTTAATTCCTTGTTTTTTATTAATAATTTTTTTTATTTATGTTCGTCCTCGATAATAGATGCGGCATTCAAATGATATGTAATTCGACACAATTTTCCCAAGAAAATAATGTAGTAAAATCTTTTTCTGAGGATAAAAAATATTTCAAAACAATTTTTAAAATTAATATTTTGAAATATTTTCAATTATTCAATATTAGGAAAAAATCGATTAAAAAAAGAAATTTTTTGTGTGCAACTTAAAGAAACCTTTTGGTGATTTTCTTGATTAAGCTCAAGAAAAGTAACCAAGGTTTTAAAAAATAAACAAATTCCTTTATTATTTCTTTTTTATATTTAGCATTCGAGAAATGTTGAGTAAATAGCTTTGCCAAGGGAACATAAATACATTAGTTACAAATATATTTGCGTATTAAATACGTAATTCTCTTAATGATACAAATCCGCTTTCAACAGATAACAATCATATACTTACAAAAGCAATTTTTCTTAAAATTTTTGGAAATACTACCAGAAACACAGTTTTGTATCATTTTATAGCTAAGTCAATTCAAGTTTCAAAAATAGACAATGCATACAAAATTTCCGCTTATTTGTCACAAATTGCCGACGAGACTAATAATTTTGAACAATTAGAATCTTTAAAGATTGAATCTGATTTTGATTCGACTATTGGTAATTCTAAGTTAGGCGATGGTTCTTTATACAAAGGAAGAGGGGGAATTTATTTGAAAGGAAAAAATAATTATGAATTAGCAGAAGAAAGTATTTAAAAGCTGTTATTTATGATATAAAAAACAACAAATCAAAAAAAGGATCTTTTAATGAAATAATTGACGGAACATATTTGAATTTTTCATTATTGACTAATTCTTTAACAATAGATCAAAAAAGCTTTTTGAAACGATTAGAAATAAATGATTTAATTTTAAATTATTTGAATTTTCGGCCATTAAAAAAAAGTAGAGGATTAAGCTGCATGCTAGATGGCGTACAAGGGTTTTCTGTACCTATTTGTTTAGCTCAGCAAAAATCATCTTACTGTGGATGTGAAGGTGAATTTGAAAAGAAACAAACGTGCAACTATGGTCAGTTAAAAAATGGAAAATGTTTGAATCCAAATTTTATTAGATGCTGTGTTGAGAATTACTCGACTAACATGGATTTGGTATTTTTTAAAATTTATTCAGAGATTCAGAGATGAAAATTCGCGAAATGTGACTCGAATCTAACCTTGAGGTTATATAATTAAAAATTTGAAGATTGAATCAGAATTAAAAAAAAATAATTTGAAACATGAAAATTTTTGCAAACTAAATTTTTATCAAAATAGAAATAGTAATATTAATAAAATTTTATTTTGACAACAATTAAGGTATAAGAGAATTATTTTGTAAATTGCAATTTTGCTACACTCAAAATATAGGCTTGAAAAATAATGCAGACCATTTTTCGTTGACGTGCAAATTTTGCAAAGATACAGAGTCTTTGCAGACCTATATCTGTGAGTGTAGCGATGTTATTTTTTAGCTGTTCTATTTAGAAGCTACGGGGCTTTAAAATTGCAAAAACAGCTTTTTTAAAAGCTTAAAACTCAAGAAAAAAAAAACTAAGCTTAAAAAAATCTAAATTTTCACAAACTTTTTGTTCAAATAACCTCGGAATCAAAGAAATACAATTTTTATCATCATTAAATAAATAATTATAAAATAATAAATTTTAATTTGTTTAAAGGTAATAATCATGGATAATTCAGGATCGATAGGATCTTACGATTTTCAAAAAGAAAAGAGTTTTTCAAAAGCTTTAATTCAAAATTTGGATATAGGATTTAATAAAAGTCGAATTGGTATCATTCATTTCAGCAATAAAGCAACGGTAGTAACTTCTTTTATACAGACTACAAATACATCCGACTTACTAAAAAAAGTAGACAACATAGTGTATGCAGGAGGTGGTACAAACACTGCAGATGCTTTAATTTTAGCTAATAATACAATTCTTCAAGAAAACAATGGAATGAGACCTATCGAAGAAGGTATACCTAAGATTGTATTTGTAATAACTGATGGTGTAAGTAATAGCAGAATAGAAACACTTGCGGCAGCACAAGCAATTAAGAAAAGGGGTTACAGTATCATAACAGCTGGTGTTGGAAATATCGACGAAGAAGAATGTAAACTAATGTCATCGACTCCATTTGATTTTGAATATGTAAACAATTTCAATGATCTAAACGATATACTTTTTAATATAGCATCAAAAAGCGTTCTTCAACCAGCTCCTGTGATAGCTCTTACTTCTATCAAATCAACTATTTCAAAAAATCAATATAAATATTTTAAATATCCTTTAGGAAATTTGACACAGTTTACAATCCAATTGGATCAGCTTTCTGGTAATTCTGCTTTATTTTATTCGTTTGTGAATCCAAATCCAAAAGATGATTCTGATCTTATATCAGATTCTTCGTCCAGACGAAGACGACAAACCCAAACACAAGCAAAATATTACAACGTAAATAAGCTAACAAACGAAAGTTACGATACTCTCTATGTTAGTATTAAAGGATACGACACTCTAAATTTTTTTGAAATGATAGTACATGAAACAATCATACAAACTCAAACTCAATCTATACAAACAAATGATGAAAAAAGAATCTCGATTTCTTTTTTATTAGTTTTATTCTTAACTCTATTCACATGTTTATTTTAATTAACTTTGAGTATTGTTTCGACAGTAATATTTTATCAATCAATATCAATTTTTTTTAGTTTTGTATAGATTTCATTTTTAGGGAAAATGTATTAGCATGCTTTTAAAACTTCTTTTAAGACTTTTTAAAATAAATTATTTGCATCACTTCTTTTTTATTGTTTATTCTTCTGCATAATTTGTTATTTATAAGGTTCACCAAATCAAATTTTTGTTAAAATATGTCTGTTTTTGAGCATTAATCATGTCTATTATGATAGAAATATTCTTAAAGATTTTTTAAACTATAGAGTTTACCATGCTTTAAAAAAATTTGGTTTTTGTTTTAAGCGATTCATAATAACCAAAATAGGGCATGTTAAAGTTTTTTGATTTTTTGTTTTTTTTGTTTTTTTTTGACCGAAAAAATCACTCTGCAAAGCTTTTTAAGCTACTCTTTGTGATAAAAAATATTTTTACCTACTGCAACAAAATTTGCTGCACCTGTTGGCAAAGTCTGCAAAAATTTGTGCAATTTTAATTGCGTATTTAATTTAAGTTTTTTTAATGCTGTGCAAATTTGCAGAAAAAAAATTTTAATTGCAAAATTGCAAAAATCTATTAATTAGCTGCAAATGTGCGCACTTTCAAAAAGAGCCTTAAATTTAAATACGCAATTAAAATTGCACAAAATTTTGCAGACTTTGCCAACAGGTGCAGCAAATTTTGTTGCAGTAGGTAAAAATATTTTTTATCACAAAGAGTAGCTTAAAAAGCTTTGCAGAGTGATTTTTTCGGTCAAAAAAAAACAAAAAAAACAAAAAATCAAAAAACTTTAACATGCCCCAAAATAGAGACTATTCGGAAAAACTAAATTTTTAATGAAAAATTACCAAGTAGCCTCAAACAATAAAGCCTTGATAAACTTTTGGTGTTTTAAAAAACTTACAACTCCTCAAAGGAATAAGAGATTTTAAGTTACAATTTACTGGAATTCCGGTAATTTTACTGAAATTTACGTAAAATCTGGTAAAATCAGTAGTTCGTAACAGTACTGTATTTGAAAAAATTATTTTTGTTTTGTTGGATGTAACAAAATGTTACAAAATATAGCAATTTAAACTTTAGAAAAAAACTATTCTCTTAAAAAAATATCAATTATAATGATGAATTTAAATGAGTGATTTGATTAGAAATAAACTTCACAGTCCCCGAATACCCAACTTATGTCGTTTAAGTTGAAAATGGTTTGTTGCATTTAAACCCGAATATCGAGAAAATAAAATTCCAATTCATTTTTAAAACTAGTAAAGCTAATCTCCAAGCCAATTTCCGTTAATATTTTTAGAGATTATAGTACCGTAAAACCTTGCTTATAAGCGACTAAAAATCGCCTCTTTGAAAGGAAAAATCGTACTCTAAACAAATTATTTTAATTTATTATTATGACATTCCTGGTAGAGTTTAGTGTGGTCTATAATAATATCACAAAATTAAAATTTTTCTGATGACTGTTCTCCTGAAAAAAGTTGTTCTGGGGGTGCGATTATAAACACGGTAATTATAACCCATTAACTCTAATTTTCTTTATAAAAAATATTACCGTAAACTCGCGTAACACCCCATGGGGTAAAAACCGAAATTTCGCTTTTATCCCATGCATCTATCCTTTGTTTTGAATTTTTTTTCTACATACTTTTGATGCGGAGTTTAAACCGAATTTTTAGTTTTAACACCGCATTTAAACTGCAAAAAATAATATTTTAAATTAAAAAATGATTTAATTTTTTGTGTTTTATTAAAAAATTACATACAATTTTGAATGGTTTCAATGTTAAAACTTTGAAAGAACTCAAAAAAAATATTTAAAAAATAAATGGGAGTTAAATTTGCAATTGTAACAGACCAATTACCTGCCATCATCTAAAACGTTAACTTGCTGAATTAAGTTCAGCTTTACCCAATTATTTGAGTATGAAACTCTTGCTTTTTTATTTAAAAATCAGTTTGCTCGAATAAAGTTTTTCACTTTAACTAACGTTGTTTCATTTTTCTTTTTTTTGTTTATTTGGACAGGCTAAACCCTAGTCCATTACACTGGTGCCCCAAGAAGTGTTCGAGAAATTCTTATTTCTCGAGGGACGCTTTATATATTTTAGTTATTTATTTTTTCTTTAATTTCTGAATTTACGAGCCACAATAAGGCACATCGGGATTGGTGCAGGTGTAGTTAAGGTTTAGGTTAGATTTTTATTACTGAGTTAAGCTAGGGGACGACTTGACTCTGGTAGTAACGAGCCACTGTAAGGCACGTAATTAATAAACGCTAGAGGAAGTAAACTGCGGGATACTATCGCTCTAAGTTTATTTTAGATAATGGTGCAAGTGTAGTAAATATAAATATTTCTATATATTAAGTTGTGACAGCTGCACAACTTAGAACCTAAATATGCTTTATTATTATATTATTATTTTTTCTTATTTAAACAGCGTTGGTTTGAGTGAAACTGTTTTATTCTTAAAAAAAAGCACATTTTAAAACTTTAACAAATCTGTCGATACTCCAAGTCTATATCCAAATTAATCAACCTAAATGGGCTTTTGGAACACGTTTAACCAACGTTCAGAAACTGAAAAAACAATAATATTTGATTATTTCTACCAATCATTGACAAAATCTCGCCAAGTTTAAAAAGATTCTTGTGTTTAGTCAACAACAACATTTTAATATCAACGTTTACCGTATTCACATTGGTGATTATTGTAGTTATCAAGACAACAACTTTAAAATTATGGAAAACTTTATAAGAGCGAATTATTGGAAATTTAAAGAGCGCAAAAACGTTTCATTGATTTACAACAATCAGAACCAGAAAAATAAAATATCTGCGACTACAACAACGTGTAACTAATCGAAAAGTGGCTAAGAAAGAAACCAACACCGGTTTCAATATTCAATATTGTGTTTCAAATTTTTATTTATAAGGAACGTTAGCAAACCAATTCTTTAAAAGTTCTAAAATCCAGAACAAGATTTTTTACAATTCATGGAATGAATTCAAATTAAATGGGAAAGTATTAGACAGAATCAGTAATAAAAAAAAAACAATTTAGAATGTGCTCAGTTCGTCGTATCAACAAACGAATGCAAACTCATTATGCAAGAACAACATAAAGTGAAGTGGTCACAATATCAAAAAAACGTTTGAAAGAATGAAATCATTATTTTATTGACCTAGTTTTTTTAACGAAATTAAAACGTTCATAAATAGCAATACAATTAGCGGAAGGACAACAAATGGACGTAAAATTTAAAGGCAAATCGATACCAAAAATTACAAATAAACCAGTTGAAAAAATCACGTCCGACATTTTAGATCCAGTTAAACTTTTAAAGAATTGTAATAAATATATTTTATAAGTAATTTAACTAAATTAATGGAATAATGAGGTTGAGACCACAAAAGTTTACAAATGATTTTTTTGCCTTTTTATCTGTAAGCTTGGAATTCCGGGAGCCATACTTACGGATCAAGAGACAAACAACCAATCAACAAAGATGTAACGACTAAAAGTAAAATCTAAAAGTAAAAAGAAAATCTCGATTTAATCCAAATCAGATGGAATAGCGAACGGTTAAATAGATCAGCTGAAGAATTATTATTAGCTTTATCAAAGAACATCACGATCAGAACTGAATTATGGTAGAATACAAAAGGTATAATGTCCAAGTTTTAACGAAACTACGTTCAAATGACGATAATATCATAATTCTGAATATAAGATCGTGTTAATAACTTTGTAGGCCAAATTTGACAACAATACAATTTTGAAAACCAAAGGTTTTAAACAATGACTTTTTCAAAATCACCAAAACGTTTGTTATTTTAAAATGACTAGTAGAACTATATCACGTTATTTTTCGTTAAGTCTCCTCCCTATGAAACAAGTGAACGTCACGGAGTGAAACTAAAAAGAAGAGGGAACTGTGTAACAGACCAATTACCTGCCATCATCTAAAACGTTAACTTGCTGAATTAAGTTCAGCTTTACCCAATTATTTGAGTATGAAACTCTTGCTTTTTTATTTAAAAATCAGTTTGCTCGAATAAAGTTTTTCACTTTAACTAACGTTGTTTCATTTTTCTTTTTTTTGTTTATTTGGACAGGCTAAACCCTAGTCCATTACACAATAAAAAAAAATAAAAAAAATAATAAAAATGAATTTGAGTTTTTAAGTGCTAATTTTATTTTTATAAATTATCAAGGTATGCTAGGATGTTTGGGAATGGAAAATAAAATTTTTTTGGACACACCAGAACATCCTAGCATACTTAGATAATTAATAAATAATAAAATAAGCATAATTGGACTCAAAATTGTTGAGTTTAAAACAGCACTAAAATTCAACAATTTGAGTTTTTTAAGTGCTAATTTTATTTTTTATAAATTATCAAGGTATGCTAGGATGTTCGGGAATGGAAAATAAAATTTTTTGGACACACCAGAACATCCTGTCATACTTAGATAATTTATAAAAAAATAAATTTTTATTATGGTTTTTTATTTTTGTTAATTTTTTTATAAATTTTAAAGAAAAATTAAATACATCAGATTCATCCAGTGAATTTAATTTAAAAAAAATACATTTCAATTTTTTAATTTTTATCGACATCTTTTTTTATTTAATATTTTTTGATTTTCATTTAGATTGCAATTTTTCAAAATTGTATGTGTTTTTTTTATAGAACACAAAAAATCATACCAAAATTTAATTCTAAATATTTATTTAAAAAATTAATTTCTAGTTTAAATGCTTGGTCTAAAACTGAAAATTTAGTTGTGGAGGAGTCCTCCATCAAAAAGTATGAAATTATTTTAAATTACTTTTTCGATCATGAGATTACGGGAATCTTAAATTTAAATGTCTGATTAAAGAATGAGATGTTCTTGAAGTTCAGTGAACTAAATCATTGAGTAAAAGTCTTCTTAAATTGTCTTTTATATTAATTAAGATAGAATAATTTTCAAAGGAATGAATTATTTTTTTTCCTCAATGATGCCACACCACATTATTTGACTGTAAAAATCGAAAAAAAATCGACTTAAACGGTAGTATGAGCCTTCTGGAAGGCTCGTCTGCCCGATTAAAAGCTTTGGCGTTTTTTTATTTATTTCACCAAAATTCACAATCCCTGATAAGCGTAGGCGCTAAAACTGAATTTTCCGGTCTTTATGCTGCGTTTAATAACAAGGGAATGTGGATCAACAAAAATTAAAATAAATTTTAATGTTTCATTTTAATTTTTTTAAAATAATATTTTAAGTGATTTTTTTTCGAGCAATAAAATTTTATTTAAAAATTTAAAATTTTTTTTAAAAAACCATATAATATTTAATTTATAAAATAAATGTTACTATATCAAATTGTTCCTAGATTACCTATTTACTGGTCACGTAATACAATAGACCTAAAAAATTAATAAAATATAGTCATTTTAAAAATTTTAGATCCACATTTTTTCAACAAAAAAAATATACATTATGTATAAGAAGTAAAAATGGTAACTAAGGCATATGATTGGCTTGTCTAAGATTGAAATTATTAAAACGTGTTTGGATTAATAAATTGTGTTACTTAGAAGTCTTTCTATTTTTTCTCTTGTCTAAATATGATTTGACTCCCTCAAATGAACCATTCCATCTTCTATGTATCATTTCTGCTAACTTTTTTTGAACCTTCTCATTTGTATTCTCGTTTTCTAGAAAAAAATATGCTTGTTGTTTATAAATATTGAATTCGTCAATTATCTCAATCAATAATTCTGCGTTTAATCCGAAGCCTTTGGGATTTAATGCGAATTCGACAATCTGTTTTGGCTTCAAGTCATTAATTATGGCATCTTTTTTTCCATTCAAAGTCAAGGCTAGTGTGTTTAGCTGTGGGTAAAAAGAAGAAGCAACAATATCATACATCGGTGTGAGTGATAGGGATCCATCATGATTATGAAACATGGCAAAATTTTTCAAATGAGCGTCAGTGTTTCCGATGAGAATACATGCAAGTATTCTTTTAAAAAGCTTCAACAAATCTTCATGCTTACAAAGTCTAGAATTGCGCATAAAATGTCCCATTTCATCATACGAAAAATTGTATTTATCTTCTGAATGCATATCCAACAAATGATTGAATTCTTCAAAGTGCTTCCGTTTAACTATACCATTTGAATAGTATCTATCAAATCTTTCTACAATCAATGCATTTTCCATTAATTCGTGAATAAAATCTATTTGAACATTATGAATTTGATCATTTGGGAGTAGAATTTTCATTACTCGGGTACTTAAATACTCTAGCTCGATCAAATGCGGAAATCTTTCAGATTCTAGTTTTGCAATATGCGTGCTTAATTGATCAACAGTTGTCAAACAGAACTCGCTGTAAATTTTCTTAACCAGAACTTTTTTTTGGACTCCAGAAATAGTTGAATTACTGTCAATAGAAACACATGATGCTTGAGACAAATTGGAATCCTGAGAGTCTGATAATGAGCGAATATAATCAAAATGAGGGGGACATAATTTATTGTAATTTTGATCTTGTTTGATTGAAACGGAGCCAATCAAGTCAAATCCAAAATATGATAGAATATCGAATTTATCCCCTTTAAAATCCTGTTTATTTAATGCTTTTGATTGATTTTCTCTTAACCACCCTTCGGACACTAAATTATCAAAAAATGGCGGCAGCTTATCTTTACATGAATAAGCTTCGAAACTTTTAGGCAGATTGACGCCCAAAGGTACAGTTTGGTCGGACTCAACATATTCTTGAGTGTATGTAAATGCGTATTCGTCTGAATTCTGGTGTTTTGTTTTTGTCAAGTGTCCAACAAATAAGCTATTATAATAAACATTTAGATTAGACCATTTTTCATTCATATTATATTGTCAAGCTAATATAGAAAAATCTTTGTTCTAAATTAAAATATAAATGAAAAAATATTATTGAAATTTTGTAAAACTAATATGCGAATAAATTATGAGTAAAAAATAGAAAATCTAACAAATCTACCAAAACAAGAGTTTATGTTGTCATTAATTTTTTCTTTTCTTAAATTAATTCGCATACATATTGAATATTTTTTCTCATTAAAAATTTTCGCAAAAATTATTCGACAACAAATATGTCTTTTCTCATAACTATTTATCATAACTAATAAAGTACCGCTAAAATATTTTAGAAAAACATTTAATTTATCTTGATTAATCAGTTTTTTTGATAATTTATAAACAAACGAAGTAAAATTTTTAGTTAAATATAATTTAGGGACTGTTCCGAAAATAAAATTCGCACATCATATGAGCTCGTATCAAAAAAAACGAGGAGATATGATGAGTAACTAAATTTTAGTTTAATTTACATAGTAGATGCTTCGATTTTGACTCTCCTTTGAAATAAAAAACAGATAAAAAGCTTTTTTTATCAAATTTTTGCTTTTTTTTTATTTTAAAAATTATTTGAAAAATTTAAAAAATATCATTTAATAATAATATAAATTATGATGTACTAAAAAAATTTCTCATCGATTATTTTAGATGAAATATACTTATTTTCATCGATGAACTTAGATGAAATGGTTGCTAACTCATTAATGATTCATCTATCAATTTTCATAGATTAATTATCGTTTTCTTAGTGACTGGGATCCCCTTGTATCTTAACTTCATTGATTCAAGAAAGCCTTTGATAGTATAAAGAGTGTTCTCTCTCCGACATTATTGGAATAATGTCAGTGTAAGGGATATTCAAAAGAGATTAACATCAAAGCTTGAATACTTAGACTTTGCGGATCATCTGGTGCAAATATCTAATACGGAAGCACATATGCATATGAAGACGCAAGATTTGGCTAACAACGCTAAAAGGACAAAAACGAAAGTTATTTGCATAAACACCTTATCGATAGAATTAGCTAATTGTGTGGTGATCGTAAGTTATTGATAAGGCAGAATCGGTAACTTATTGAAAAATTCTTGATAATTATTCTTATCAATGGACAATAACCCTTGTAAAAGGTGAAGGTTTACTTAACAGTAATTTTAAATTACTTAATTTTTCCTTATATTTGTTAATTTGCGTCAAAATGAATAAAAAGAAATTATTAAAAAATGATGTAAGTGGTTCTATAAAAATTTGCTCTGAAATTTTCAATTCTAAAAACTAAAATTGCTTAGTAAGAAATTTATTGCTATTCTTTGTGTATAATCTCCTTTTATAAATAAAAAAATATTTTTGATAACCATGAGCATAATTAATAACTAAAATTTTTTTTCTTTCAGAAAAAAATTAACAAAACGAACAATTTCACTCTTAAAATTTATATTAATAACCTATATTAAATTATTAATATCAAAACACGATATGACAAGTAACCATTTACAAATTGAAGCTTGCTCATCAATTGAGCATATAATGACTTCTGAATCGATTTCGAGGTTTAATTTTAAAAAAGCAAATTTCTTTTGGTTATATTTTCAAGAAATTCTTTGTGTTCCGATCTTTAACCGATATTTTTGACGACTATAATAATATAATTTGAAAAAGAATAATACTGCACTTTAAAGCATCCCCTTACAGTTAAGAAAAATATTTAAAACTACTTTACCGCATGAAATCATAAACTTAATAAAAGATAAACCAGGAAGTTCCAAAGAACTCGTTCTCAAATAGAGATGGGAGTTTTCTCTTTAGTTTAGTAAACTAATTTTTAGTCGACTAAACTAAAATTATTAACTAAAGTTTATTTTTTAAAATCTATATTTTTTTTAGAAAATTTTTACTAAATAAAATTTATAACTAAAACAATATGTATGATTTTTCTGTAGCAAGGACTCAAATAAATTAAAATATGAGGAAATTATCAATTAATGATTCTTCAAACCATTGAATTTAATTGGTTGAAAATTATGGAATTAACAATTTAAAAAAAGTTATGTAATTTTTATTAATCAAACAATAGAATAAAAAATAGCATTAAATAAAGGCTACTAAAAATTAGTTAACTAAAAATTAGTCGACTTATTTTTAGCCGATTTAACTAAACTAGTTAAGTTAAGACCCATCACTATTCTCAATCAACAAAAAAAAAATTCAACTTTCTTACCTCTCAATTAAGTATCTCTTTAAAAAATTATGGAACAACAATTGCTCTGATTTTATCGATAAAATGAGCCAGAATCCTTCATCCAGCAGGCCTTTTAGGAAAAAAAAAAATTTAGATCTAAAAAAGGCTCAAATATAATCCTAACCTTATTGGCAAATAACCAAGAACTAAGCATAGATAGTGAAAAAGGAGAATTCTTGTCCCTAACTTTTAGTCCCAATTCTGATTTAATTAATAATCCTCGATATTAAGGAACTCTTCAACTGAAGTATTCTTTAGGCTAGAATTCCCAAAGATTGGAAAATAGCATTCATAACCATGATTCCAAAAAAATTCTTCCCATTAAATGACCCAACTAACTATAGATCAATTAGTATGACAAGCTGTCTTGGTCTAGAGCGGATTATCTACACTAGAATATATATCCACCTAGAAAAGAATTCACTGTTAATTCAAGAACAATCAGGTTTCAGAAAATATCGACAAACCGCCGACAATCTTATTTTCTTGATTCAAAAAATTTCTGAATCATTCAACAGAAAGAAAAGAGTCAATGCCTTATTTTTTGACATCTCAAAAGCTTTTGATAGGGTGTAGCATGACGGGTTAATTTATAAACTAATTAAAATAAACTTGCCGGACTATCTTATCCACTGGATAAAAAAATTTATTGATTCCAGGTCATTCAAAGTAATTTTAAATTGTCATAGAAGTGATGAATATTTAATAACTGCAGGTGTCTCCCAAGGTTCAGTAATTAGTCCTCTTCTGTTCAGTATTCATCAATGTTATTCCAAAAAGAAATAAAACTAATAGTGAATACTTCTCATTAAGATCTCATAAAAAATCTAATTGGGATACAATGTGGATTACATATAAAAAAATTTGATAATCAAATGAGATCTCATTATAAAAAATGTATGAAGATTCGTGCGAGAATCTCAAGAGCTTCTCGTCTATTTTCTCATTATTTTTCTCACTTAGTCTAATTTGGATCTCAAAAAAAAGAAAATTTCAAAATTAACGAATATCTGTTTATTTTTATAATAAGTGAAGTTTTGATTTTATTTTAATGATAAAATTTAAATAAAAATTTCTTATTTTATATAAATTTATTTAAAATATATATTTAATTAGAGTTTTTGATACAAAATTTTTAATATTAAAAATAAAAAAAAATTCTTAAAATGCATATAAAAATATTCAAAATAAACAGATACAAATAAATTAGAATAATTGTCACTTTTTAATTTAACTAATTTTAAGATCTTAAAAATCGGATTCGCAGATGATCTAGTGACTTTTTATATTTATAAAAAAAAAGGGAAATCTAGAAAATAAGATAAACAAATATCTAAAAGAGCAAGAAAAATGGCTCTGCAAGTGGAAAATGAAAATATCAGTAGAGAAGTCTTGATTTATGGTATTTTCCAAGTACAGTAAGGAAAATTCAAATCTAAACCTAGAGATATATGGTAATAAACTCAAGAGTCAAAAAAATGTTAAATTTCTAGGCATTATGTTTGACTCAAAATTAACCTTCAATCCTATGGTTGAAAATATAAAAGAACGCTGCAATTCAAGGTTAAATTTAATTAAATAATTACTACCTTACTATTTCTTCTCATTTTCCTGAAGCTTCAACTTTGTAAACATGTATCACATGCAACTTTATTTTTCAATATAACGCTCTTTAATTTAATTTTATTCTAACCTTATTAATTTCTGTTAAATTTATACTATTTCACTTTACTTTTCTCTTTTCAAATTTATTTTATTTAACTTAATTATATTTTTCTATTTATTATGTATATTTATTCTTTTATTTTTTGAAGTATTGATTGAAGGGGCGTAAGCTCGGTACAGTTGACAACTAAAAAAAAAAAAAAAATTCTTAAAAATCTTTTTTTAAGATAATTTTTGAGTCTCTTTTTAGAAAATCCTCAAATATTAAAATAAAATGATTAAAAATTTTGATTAAATTGAGTATCAACAGAGAAAAAACTTTAATTTTTCTTAAAAATTTTTACAATTCAATTTTAAAATAATCAATTTTCTAAAAAGTAAAAAATGTCTTTAATTGTATGAATGGCTTTCTTTTATAATCCAAAACTTGTCAATAACTTGACCATCCTTTTAAAGAAAAAAAAAATTAAAAAAATTAAAAAATATAAATTGAAATTACTTTATCATCTGACACTTGTTCGAAATACAAATGAGTATTGTTAAATGCTTGCATTCTAGTGTAACCGTAATCATTTGCTCTAAAAGCGCAAAAATCCTTTTGAGGACCAAAACTGTCATGATTTTCTTTGCATCCTGCACTTTCAGTAACAATATGATTCGGAGCCTTGGGATTTGTGTAGGGCTTTTCCTAGCTTCCGTTCAAAACTTTATAATCATAAATTGGCCAAAGTCTTTCATAAGAGTGTTCATGAGCCCATAATTCAACTAAAAGTTAAAATAGTAAAAAAATCTTAAACCACCTTAAAAAATTTACCATCTACGCAAAATTTGTAAAACAGTTCTTCCAAACCAAACGTGCAATACATAGGTCTATGACCCATAGTAATAATCCCTTATATTTTATAATTAAACTTCAAATAAAAAAAAGTTATAAATTAAAATTACATGGTCTGAGTGCCCGGTTTTCAGGCAAATTAGCTTTCTTTCAAGAAAAAATTAAATAAAATTTCAAATTTTAAATTTTTACTTTTAAATCTTCTTCAAGCCACTTATTGATTGACTATTTTCTTGAGTCCGTAATTAATGAAATAGTAAAATTCAGTGCTAAATGAAATCAAGTGAATCGGGCCAATATTAATGCTATAAAAATGATTATTGTCTCCCCCAAAACTTGTTCCATCTCTGTTTGCCATGCTAAATTTGCTGACATAATTTGAAAAATTATACTGCCATTCATGATTTCCTGGACATTTCATATAAGGAACATAGGCAGCAATTGGTTGAATTTGATTTGATTTTGAGTTATTTTTTTTTTAATAAAATTTTCATTTTTTTATCACTATTTTGTCAAAGATTTAGCAATTTTTTATACTAATTATAAGGTATATCAAACATTTTTCAGCACACAAAAAATTAATTAATTTTTTCAGTTTGAATTGGAAGAAGTTAATGTGTAAATAAAACTCAAATTTGAATATATTCAATATTTTCGATTAGTTAAGGATCTGAAAACTTGATTTAAAACATGAATTTATATAATAAAGAAAAATCTCAAATCACAAAGATTCAAAAATTACTATTGATTAATTGTTTGAATTTTATTTTACGAAACCTGAATCATCTATTTTCTATGGAAATCCTCAGAAAATTTAGTATTTCTCATTTGAATGATTTAAAAATAGAATTGGTTAATTTTGAACAAATTTAAAAATTAAACTTCGAAACATAACTGTGATTTATTTCTACAATCAAGAAATAACATAGTTAAAAAACGGTGGAGGCCAAGCCGGTATTTGGGGATGCATTTTTTTCAAAGGCATTGATATATACAACATTTAAACACGACGAATTAATGAACTTGCCTACATTAACACCTTGGAAAAAAATCTTTTACCATCTGTTGAACTCCTATTTGAACCAAATGACCCCTGGGTTTTTCAACAAGATTGGGCTTCAGCACATAACGCTCACTCAGTAAGCGACTGGTTCAAAGAACAGAATATTGTCGTTCTGCCATGGTGTGCCCGTTCAACAGATTACAACCCAATCGAGAACTTATGGTCATACATGGATGGCAAAATTGTAAACACTAAATTAACACTCTATATAACATTCTATTCTCTTTTATAACTCTAGTGAGCATTTAACAGAGGTTTTACACAAAGAGTGGTTACAGATTCCAACTGAGTACAAATGAGTTTGGCTTGATATAACACCAAAGGCTGTCATTTCAAGGCATTGTGAATTTTGGTACAAAAAAACAGTAAAAAAATAATAAAACTTGAATAAAAAATTAAAAACACATCTCTGCAATTAAATAATTATGCAACTAACTGTAACTTCATAAGTTGCATCTTATAAGAGAGTCTGCAAACTCTGTGCATTCTGCAAAAATAAATAAAATTTAATTAAACATATATTAATCAGGTTTATTTGTTCGACTAAATTTCCTTAATAAAGAAATAGAACAATTTGATGTGCTTTAAAGCGTCTTTTTGGATATTTTGTATCTTAAATCCTTTAGCTTCCTGGCTAATATATTGATTTCAAAAAATAATTTTTCTAAAAATTTTATTTTAATTTTGCCTTCATAATGCGACATACCATAGAGAAATGAATTTTCTACAGTTTGATGTGAATAGAAAAGAAAAAAAAATTTTTTTAAACGAATTTAGCCGAAAATCGGCAATTTTTAGGCAATTTTTCAGTTTTTTTGGATCTCCTTTTTTGTTTCCCCCGTAATATATACTTTTCTATACAGATTCTGAAACTAAAGAAAATTCTGAACAATTTGTAGGTTTTAGTTTTTTTATTTAATTTTTCAAAGACTTTTACAAGCGTACAAAAGGACTCACTTGAAAAAAAAAATTAATTGTTTACAAAAAAAAATGTTTAACTTATGTATCATACTGAATAATAAAAATTCCAAAATTCACATTGGACAGAATTTTTCAGAGGCCAATAGCAGCACTCCCAATGGCTCAAACTTTACCGAAATCTCCCCAGAATCAACATGTCCATCAGATTTAGACCACACTGCATTAATCAGACACTGTCTAATAACGTGGAAGTGGACGCAAATTTCGCTCCTCCCACAGATGATGTCCCTAAGGATAGAGTCCCCTAAATTCAGCTAGAAGTCAATCTACAAAGTAGTTAATGACCTTAAATGGCCCAAAACCCTTACAGGTACTCAATGATTAACTTTAAGCAGGCCTTCTTTAATATCAATCTCCACCCCAATTTGGTTATGCATTGCCCTCTATATCCAACAAAGTCTCCTAAACTGTGTTTTGAAATTCATCAAAAAGTATACACAGTTCCCTTACGGACACTAGGATGACCTTATCATTGCACATCCAGACTATAAAAAGCTCCAAGTCTTGCTGGATATCTTCAAGGCAAATATTTTTCACTGACTGACCGATGGCTTGCGCATGAGTCGTTTTTATTATTAAAATTTAAAAGTTAAAGTTTCGAAAGCTGCCTGATTTACAGAAGACAGCTCTTATTTATAGTCGCCAGTACTGTGCCTAGGCGTATAAGCGTTCACGGTAGTATGAGCCTTCTGGAAGGCTCGTCTGCCCGATTAAAAGCTTTAGCGTTTTTTTATTTATTTCACCAAAATTCACAATCCCTGATAAGCGTAGGCGCTAAAACTGAATTTTTCGGTCTTTATGTTGCGTTTAAAAACAAGGGAATGTGGTAATATTTTAATGGTAAAAGTCAACAAAAATTAAAATAAATTTTAATGTTTCATTTTTTTAAAATAATATTTTAAGTGATTTTTTTTCGAGCAATAAAATTTTATTTAAAAATTTAAAATTTTTTTTAAAAAACCATATAATATTTAATTTATAAAATAAATGTTACTATATCAAATTGTTCCTAGATTACCTATTTACTGGTCACGTAATACAATAGACCTAAAAAATTAATAAAATATAGTCATTTTAAAAATCAATCATTTTAAAGATCCACATTTTTTCAACAAAAAAAATATACATGATGTATAAGAAGTAAAAATGGTAACTAAGGCATATGATTGGCTTGTCTAAGATTGAAATTATATGCATGTTTTTACTAAAACGTGTTTGGATTAATAAATTGTGTTACTTAGAAGTCTTTCTATTTTTTCTCTTGACTAAATATGATTTGACTCCCTCAAATTAACCATTCCATATTTTATCTATCATTTCTGCTAACTTTTTTGAACATTCTCATTTGTATTCTCGCTTTTGAGAAAATAATATGCTTGTTGTTTATAAATATTGAATTCGTCAATTATCTCAATCAATAATTCTGCATTTAATCCGAAGCCTTTGGGATTTAATGCGAATTCGACAATCTGTTTTGGCTTCAAGTTATTAATTATGGCATCTTTTTTTCCATTCATAGTCAAGGCTAGTGTGTTTAGCTGTGGGTAAAAAGAAGAAGCAACAATATCATACATCGGTGTGAGTGATAGGGATCCATCATGATTATGAAACATGGCAAAATTTTTCAAATGAGCGTCAGTGTTTCCGATGAGAATACATGCAAGTATTCTTTTAAAAAGCTTCAACAAATCTTCATGCTTACAAAGTCTAGAATTGCGCATAAAATGTCCCATTTCATCATACGAAAAATTGAATTCCTGTCAATAGAAACACATGATGCTTGAGACGAATTGGAATCCTGAGAGTCTGATAATGAGCGAATATAATCTTTGACGAAAATTTTCGTATCTAAAAAAATTGTTCGGATAAGTATAACGATAATTTTTAGTGTAACGACGATTTATTTTTTTTCGAATATTTTATTCGAACTAAAATTTCGAATATTTATTTCAAAATTTTAGTTCGAATATTGTATTTATCGAATAAAAAATCTTTAATTAAAATTATTAAATAAAGATTAAAATAATTTAAAAAAAATTGTTTAGATTAAAAACATGTTTTCGATTAATTTTGAATAACTTTGGAATTTAATTTAATAAATGTGACCTATTTCTTTCTTCATCTTGGATAAATCCAGCAACTGAAAAAAGACTTTCTGCTGGAACTGAAGTTGGCGATAAACTGAATAACTCTTTTGCAATTAAAGATAGAATAGGTTAATTAACTTCAAAGTTCTTAAAAAATTCGATAGGATCTTCTATATCAGTTGATTTAAGACTAGAATGAAAAACTGTTGCTTGGGTCTCATAAAATTCTATTTCATTTTCAAAATCTGGTAGAGAAATATTGCTGGTTTGTTTTTTGGTGTCTTTGATTTTAGAAATTATTTTATTTGTTTTTCTATTAGAGGTTCTTGTAGAGATAGGACTTGCTTGAAAAGATGATATTGTTGTAGATGAAGTTGAAGAATCCGTTGAAGATAATGGCGTCGATCTGCTAAAAGAATCTAAAGGTGTAAGCAATTGGTCTGTTTGGTTAGATGGAGGTATAATTACATTTTTCTTATTTGTTTTGAATAGTAGTCTTTTAAAAATAATTTAGCCTCTGTTATTATCGTCTTTCTGTCGAAAGAATCACTTATAAATTCAAAATTTTTATAACTTGGATCTAAATATGTTATGGCTTTAAAAACGTCATTTTTAAACAGATATTTAAACCTTTTTTTTATCGAACAATTGAATTCTGTTCGATACCTAACCCTAAAACACAGGATAGATGCGTGGGAAAAAAGCGAAATTTCGGTTTTTCCCCCAGGGGATGTTTACGCGAGTTTACGGTATAAATATTTTTGTATTAGCTTTTATTCAAATTTTCCAATACAATTCGATGAATAGTTACCATGACATTCACATGTGACTAAGGCGTTGATCATTTTTTTTTCGATTAAAATTATATTCAACGTTCGCGTCTACCGTTTTGGGCTAAATTTATAGAAATTAATAGAAAAAAAAAGCTAATACAAATTTTCTTGAAAGACTTGAAATTATTTCATTTCTTTTTTTCTTGTTAATTCGACCCAAAAATAATTTAGAAAACAAAAAATTATTTAAAAATTATTAGCCTATAAAAATAAACATCAAACTAAAAAGTCAATATTTAAAAAATTCTTAAATTGCCTTAAATAATCTTAAAATTAGCGCTTTTAATTAAGCAGTTTAACACAACAGGTGATGATTCAGTATATATTTTTTTTAAATATTAAATTTTTTGTTTAGTTGCTAAGCTAACCTACTACAAAAAATTAATTAGATCTCTCTTACATTTTAATGTATTCTCTTATGTATTTTAAGAAAAAGTATTAAAACAAATTTTAGACTTAATTTTAAAAAAATAAGTACATAAATTTTTTAATCGATTTTTTATAATCTGTCTGAATTTGATTAAAAAACTAAATTTTTGGTAACTATCAGTATTTATTACGAAATAAACTAAAATAATTTTGATTATAAACTCTAGACAAATTCATAAATCTTAATATTTAAACTTCTTAAGCAACTAGAAAAAAGGTAAATAAATAAATAAAAGTATTAATAAATTTTAGTGGAAATCACTATTTTTGTTATTAAGAGCATAAAAAATAAAAACTTGTCTTTAAAAATAAAACCTTTAAGATTTTTCTAATAAAAAAATTTCTTGTGTATTTTAAAATTAAGTTGATTGACAACCATAAAAAACAACAAGAAATTCTAGCCGCCAAAAACATATTTTCTAATATTTTAAAAAAATAAAAAAAAATTTTTTTCAGATTTTTTTATGATTTAATTATTCGTTTGACTGAGCGTAAAATTTTTAAAAAAATTTGGCCCTTGAAAAATGGTAAGTCTTTTTTTTGATTATTTCTGAAAAAAAAATTTTTTTATCATGTTAAGTTTTAAAGTTAGAAGCTGGAGTGTTAGACAAGTTTTTTTTTAGTTGTTTGGCTTTATTATTTTTGGCTTAGCACTATGGTCTTTTTTACAGGAAAATTACTGTTGCTATTTAAATAATTCGCTATTTACAGAATTATAAAAATTTCTTTTAAAGATCTTTGAAAGAAGGTCAAATGTCAAGTCAAACTCTAGACTTTGACTTTGAGAAATCTTTTTTACCAAAGCCAAGTTAGAATTAAACTTTAAAAAATTATTTCAAGTCTGACTTAGACTTTAAAAAAATATATAGAGGAAAGAGTTTGGCTTCAGGAAAATTTTGTTTAACTTTTTAAAAAAGATTCAAGCGAAGTCAAGAATGTTATTTCTCTGAATAAAAAAATGCCTAGTCTAGAATAATTTTATGAATTAAATTTTGTTTTTCATAAAATCTCACAAAAATATAATGACTTTTCGCAAATAATTCTGGTAAATTTTCACATGAAAAAAAATAAACTATTCAATATAATTAGTTATAGGTGTTATGACGTATGACTTTACCGGCAATGAATGTTTAGTCACAAAAAACTACAGTAATAATTAAAACTAACTTGTAGGAGAAGAAATGAAGAGGAAAGGAAAACAATCGTACAAATTAGTCAAAATTTATACTGTATTTCGGACTTAGACACCTTAATTTTCCTAAGCGGGAATGTGACCTTACAAAACTTTCGATGCTTATCCAGTACCGCCAATTAAACGTTTGGGAAAAATTAATATACTCCGGTTATTTATTTTCAGGCTAAGAAATTTCTATTCAAAAAATCTTCAAATAATACTATTAATTCTTTTTCAAAACCTTATCAAAGTCTGGGTTAAAAATTTTATATTCCAGTGGTTTTTCTTAAAGAGTATTTAGTATTCTAGAAGCTTCCCTTTTCTTAAGCAAAACAAGTAACCAACGCCAATACAAAACACTTGAACAGAACCTCAGTTGAAGGAACAGTTGAATAAAACAAAATTTGTTTTTTTTTTCAATAAGTTTATTGAAAAAATGATGATTTTATATAAAAAAACAAACATATTCATGCTAAAAATTCAAGATATAATATTTAAAAAACACAGGAAAAGGCATGGTCATTACGAGATTCCTGTTTTAAAAATTGAGATCCAGCATTTAAAAAGGGAGAAAAAGATCAATTTATGTGATTTCAGCTGAATTTAGGATGAAATCTTGGTATTTCTCCTTTTTTAAAAGTCTAAACTACTTTTGTTTCTTGTCAATCATAGTGAGCTGGGTAATTTAGTATGTAAAAGTTGATCATGGTTTGTATTTGATAGACGATAATTGATAGACAAAAATGACTTTTTTGCAATTTAGACTAAAATACAGTAACTGCCCAGTTATATAACGCCATATTTTAATCACAATTAGGATATTTCACAAAAAAATTCCGGAACGGATTTCTTCTAATCTTACTCTATGTAAATTAATTTAATTGGTTTTGATTTTTTGTTTAAATAATTCAATACATTGAATAAGGGAATAAAGTTAGTAAATTTAATATTTGTGAAATACATCTCTTTTTGATTGGAGATTTTTCAGAATTGAAAGATAAAACTTTGAAATCATGCTTTTCGATGAGCTTATTTAAATCCCAATTTCTTTTTTTACTGGAACCGATAACGCGCAACTACTGTATATTAAAAATTTAAAAATATCACCATTTTATTTTATTCTTTAGTTCACGAACTTAAACACCGCTGCAAGCTTTAAAATTAACTAAATTAAAAATATAAAAAATCAACTTTGACGAATATTTTTTTTCTAAAGGACGATGAAAACATACAGGGTCTCACTGAGAAAGACAAAGAAGGTATACAAAAAAAAAGAAATTTTTTAATGTTAAATCATTAAGATATTTTTTCTAATAAGATCTAAAAAAAGCATTTAATAAATATGACAAAAAAAATTCAGGTAATATAAAACCGAACGAAATAGCTGATGTATTTCGTATGGCCGGTCAAAATCCAACTATAGAAGATTGTAATAAAATGATAGCAGAAGCCGAAGAACCTGGTAAAAAAATCTTTTTCAAAAAAAAGTTTAAATTTTTTTCATCAAAAAATTAAATTTATTCTAAAAGGTACGGGTATGTTAATGTTTGAGGATTTGGAAAAAATATGTGAGAAATATTGGAGAAATTATGAAAATTACGCCCAGGAGTTAAGAGAAGCATGTGTTGCTTTTGATCGTCAAGACATGGGTCTTATGGATTTCGATGAAGTAAAGCGAATTCTAATGCAGTATGGTGAACAATTAGACGATAATGATATTGACTTATTCGCTAGTGCTTTTGTAAATGATACTGGTAAAATTATTGTTGATGGTAAAATAAGATTTTTTAATTTTTTGTGAATTCAAGCTTAAAATTTATTTTAAATTTTAGATTTTATTAAACAAATGAATCCATTTGAAAGTGATACTGGCAAAAAGAAAAAAGCTGGTAAAAAAGGTTCGGCTAAAAAATGAGTTTATATTGCGCTTTTATAGAGTTTAGTTTTTTTATTTTTTGTAATATTAAAATTTGTAAACAAATAAACCATTGAATTTTACTCATTTATAAATCTAATAATTCTAATTCAAAAAGATTTTTTACACAAAGCCAATATCTATAAACTTTTTCTAAGAAATGTTCTAACGAGTTAAGTTGATAAAATGAACACAATTTCGAAAAATTAAAATCACGAAAGGTAAAAATCTCGAAATTAATATTACATTTAGAAAAATTACTTGTCAATTTTTTCAGCAGCAGGAATCTACAAAGAATATTTTGAAGTGAGTATTGTACTTACTTAAAAATAGACACTTAATCGCGATTAAACAATCGAAGTCGAAATTGATATATCACAGAGTTCAATATCGCGATCAATTAAGATTAATTCAAATTTTAAAATTTAGAAATTTCGGTGCTATTTTCTGCTCTTATCAAAAAATATTTTCTATTTAAGTTTTTTTTTAAATTATGTCTTATCAAAAATAACAGATAAAAAATCAAGAGTCTGGTAAATTTTGTGATCCACCGATCATATAATTTAATTTAAAAATATCTTCAATTACATTTTTTCAAGTCATAAGTAAAATTGTTCATGAAATTTAATTAAATATAAATTTTACTGCAAATATTTTCCTCTTTTATTAAATTTTTTTGATGTTTCTAGAATTAGAAGGTCAATTTTCGATCGGAAAAGCAGAATTTTTAAGAATCAAGCAGTTCAAAAACATAAAAAAACCAAAATTTAATTTTATGAAAAAAAAACAAAGACCAAAATAGCCAAGTCAATCGTAATATTGTAATCCTCATGACTTCAACTACTCTTCATAAATGCATTTATTGTAGATGTTTTTTTACTTTTTCGCTAAGCAGTCAGCAACTGCTTAGATAAAAAGTATAAAATCACAGAGTTTATTTCATTTTAATTCAGTTTTTTCTTATTATTATTTTGAGAACTCACTTATTATTTTCTACATAAGGCTAGAAGTGGCCATTATTATTATTATTAAATTATTAAATAAAGAATTATAATTTAATTATCTCAATTATTTATTTGTTCTCTGAGGCGATTTAATCCCTAATCGATTTAAAATACAAGTCTAACAGACAAAAGAAAATTTGTTTTTAAAGTAATTTTTTATCAATCATAAATTCATTAGGTCTTAATTCTCCTATAGACCAAAATTGATAATGTCCTTTTTTTTTTAATTTCATGTAAAAGTTCGAACTAATGAAAAGGCGCTAGGATTTCTACAGTACATCTCTGAAATAAGTTGACAAATTTTTAAGCAAATCTTAAGAGAGTCTTAAGCAATTATTTGCAAGGTTTTACGGCAATGTATTTTTTTTAGAATAAAAACATTTTCCTGTTTTAATTCTTATACAATATTTTTATTCAACAAAAAAACTAAATGATTCTAAAAATTTCTAACAAAAAAAGTTAATAAGCGAATAAGAACATAATAACCAACAAACAATTAGCTAAATAAAGAAAAAAGAAATTTCCATTGTTACTATTAGCTTTATTAGATTCTCGTCTTCGAGAATTAATACTAAAACTATACAAATCATTCTCTTCTGTATCTTTAAACTTTAGAGTCATTTGATTTTTATCAGCTTTGGCCAATACTATAGCACCAGAACATTCTACACAACCTATAGTTTGATTTTGGTTAGACTCCCAGAAAAATTTCAAAATAGATGAATCGACTTTATCTTTGTTTATTGGTTTATCAATTACAAAATTACTTGCACCAGATACTAAATATTCAACTTTATGATCTAAATAATCATCTCTAAAATGTTGCATTGCATGTTCATGTCCAGAAAAATAACCATCGACTTTGAATTTGTGCAAAGTTGGTCGTAATTTATTAATCATACATTCATTAGGTCCCAATTCTCCTATAGACCAAAAAGGATAATGTCCTAATACCAAATAATAATAAGCACTAGTATTTGAATTCTCTTCTATTTTCCTAATAACTTTGTCTAAATATTCTTGTCTTTCATTTTCTGTTCCTTCATCGCATATTTTCTGTGTGTCAATAATTATTGATTTGATTAATAACTCTGAATTTAATAAAATATCTAATTCATATAAATAATTAGGCAAGATCCAACGTTTTGATTTGAAAGTATATTCTATTTGAGCGTAATCATTTGCCTCAATGGTACCTCTGTAATCATGATTACCTTAGAATAAAAGTTTAAACTAATAAAAGAAACATTTTGTAATTGAGGCTTACCTAGTGATAAAAACCAAGGTGTATTTTTTAGACTCGTGTCATTAAAAACATTTTCGAACGAGTCTTTAAAACGTGTATCATCAACACTTTGAACACCATCGAAATAAAAATTATCACCCATAGCAAATTGAAAATGAGTATTATGTTCTAGAGCTAATTTAGCCATGAATTTAGAAACATAATTTAAGATGTTGGTGTAATAAGGAGGCTTATCTATGCCGCCTTGATCGGCTATCATAAAAAATCTAACATCTTTATCATTTATTTCAAGAGTAAGGGATTCTAGCAAAAAGAATTTAGTTTTAGAAATAATAATTCGAGTAAAAATTAATAATTTCAATATTTACCATTGCTTTTGAATGTAAGTTTAGAATTTTTGAACTCTCTTACCAATGGATATTCTAAAGAACACTCGTTTAAAGTGAAAAAATTCAATAAAATAATTAAAACTAAAATTTTTTTGATCATTTTTTGCTATTGTTCAAGTTAAAATAACAATTTTATTTCAAAATTATTTCAAGTAATTTATATTCAAAATATCATAATTTTTTATCATGTTATTTGTTGTTTTTAAAGCTTTTTAAGATAAGTTTTAAGACTTATGTACATAAATTAAGATTATACATTTTAAAGGAAATTTCAAATAATATAAAACAACAACTTTGAATTTAGAGTTAAAGGAGAAAAAATAAAGGAGTGTTTAAAAGGAATGCTTATTATTTTTTAAGAAATGTTGTTAAGTGTAATGCAAAATTTTGCATTTTTGAATTGTTTGCTTTTTGTATTTAACCAGATTTTATGTCTCAATTTTAATTTTTACTAGAAAAATTTTTAAGGTTAAAATTCTTAAAATTTATTTTTATGTATTATCAGCTATTTCAAGTTGCATTAATGTTGCTATTATGACTGCTGATGTTGAATCGAAATAATCTGAATTTTTTAAACATTCAAAGTCAGAAATTAGGAGAAAAAAAAGTTAATTCATTAGCGATTTTTTGTTGAGGAAGGAGACGTTCGATTTAAATTGAAGACGTTCAATTTAAATTGAATTGAACGAACGTCTATAAAAAAATTATATCAATTTTTTTGTTTTCTACTTTTCCTTTAGCTTTAAATTGCTACAAAATGTGGTTAAATAAAGTTTTATTACTACCTCAATATGGTATTACTATTTCAATTTTATAAAAATTTACTTTGCAAATTTTTTTTTGTTTCAAATTATTTTTTTCAATTTTGATTCAATCTTCAAATTTTTAATGTGCATTTTCAGAAAATTCAAATTGAAAATTGAAATAGTATAATATTAATAAAACTTTATTTTTTCCTAAATGTAACAACTTTGCCACACCAAAATATGAAAGATTTTTTTACTTAAGTTAAATGTCATTTTAAAATTTCAAATTATAAAAATAAATCTACTCATCACTATTAATTTAAATTACAATCATAATAACTCTTGATATTTGATTTCAAGATTATTTATTAACCTATTTATTAACCGTATTTAAATTAGACTTTTTTAATGATGTGCAATATGCAGAAAATAATTTTTATTGCAAAATTTCAGAAATCTGTGAATTCTGTGCAAATTTGCACACCATTAAAAAAAAGTCTAATTTAAATACGCAATTAAAATTGCACAATTTTTTGCAGACGTTGCCAACAGGTGCAGCAAATTTTGCTTCATTTTGCAACATTTTTTTTGCTAGCAAAAATCTTTTTAAGTGTTTTGCAGAGCGATTTTTGTTGTTCAAAAAAATTGAAAAAAAGAAAATTGACAAAAAACTTTAACATGCCAAAAGATATAATTAATCAAATAAAATAAAAATGAAAAATTTATAATTTGGAAAAACTTTATTCACAATTCGCGACGTTTCGGTTACATAAAATTGCAATTACATAAAATTGCAGAAATACCCCACTAATAATTTTACGTTTCAAATTTGAAATATTATAATTTTTTTCTATTATTTTTATTTTTAATTTTATTTTCAAATTTTCCTTGTTTTTTCCTATTATTTTCTTTTAGATAAATTAACAGCTTGATAATGGTAACTTCGTTTTACCGAAACGTCGCGAATTGTTAATAAAGTTTTTCCAAATTATAAATTTTTCATTTTTATTTTATTTGATTAATTTTAATCGTATAATGTTGAAATTTAAAAGATATAAATTTAGAATAAAGTTCAAGCCATTAAGGTATTTAATAGGCTTCAAGAACCGAAAAATGTGGACGACAAGGCTTTGTTATTGATTTCGTATGATTCTCATTAGCCAGCATTTAGTAAGCAAACATTGCATTCTAATTGAAAAAAAACAAGTTTAATTTTATATGAAAAAGTTCTAATTTAATTAATTATTAAAAACACTTATGATGTTAGACTATGTCCTTAAAGATCAAGATTAACGTGTTGTCGAAACCTGTTGAAAAATATCATACGTGAAAATTTCTTATGAAGGAAAAAAAATTTAATAACAGTAGCATTTCCAAAAGGAGATCGAAGTTTTGCCACTCACGCGAATGAATTAGATCCAAAAATTCGAGTATGGAACGTTAGCGAAAAAGTTAAGATAGCCGAGTTTCAGGACATAAATTCTCGATAGAATGTGTTTGTTTTTCACCAAATAAAAATTAAATTACTTGTTTCAACTAGTTCTGAAAATGATGTGTTTTTCAAAACTCATTGATTTTTGAACCGAAAAAGCGTATTGTAAATGCGGTGGTAATTTTAGTCTTTTTATTTGATAATTAAATGGTTTTATACTTATATTTAAACAATAGAATTTTATAACGTTTAGTTGGTCTTCTATATCAACATTATTAGGGTGCCGATATTGCTAGAGCAAAGTTTATTTTAATCTCTTGAAAAACGAAGAATCAAATTTAATAATGTAAAAATTATATTATAAAGAATACAAAGGCATACATTTATATTATATAGTTAACCAAGTCACATTCGGCAGCCTAATAATGTATTTATTAAAATCTGACAATTTTTATTAACAATATCCAAATCTAACCACTAAAGACAAGACGATTGTTTAAATCACCTATACTCGTATTGACTAGAATCTTCTTCTGGTGTTGCATCAAGACAAGCTATTTTCCCGAAAGTTTTATTTTGTTTTCAAATTTTTTGGAGGTTAAATTAGAAAGTTTTATTCTAAAACAATATCTTATATCGGTTTGTGACTTGAGAGTATAAGGATGATGAAGTGGTTTTTGTATTTTAATTTCATCTGCTTTTTAAGTATTAACAAATGTTATCTAAAGAGTTTTCGATTTTTAAAAAGATGTCTGTTTCAGCGGTAGAATCGTTTACAATTTTTAGTAGACTTGGTCTTTTTGACGTTGGATTTCACAGAAAAACATATACGAAAAGTGTTCGATAAGAATTGATAGCATTTCAATATATAACTGTTGCTCATTACAAATTTTTATTTAGCGGAAAATGAATTTTTGATTATTGATTGTTGTTTCTAAAATCTAAGTAATAAGTAAAAAGAGAAAAAATTTATGAATGCAAATTTAAATTCTAGCTGATTTTTATTTCTTATGAAAATGTTTTCCTTACAGAAATCATCATCTGAAATTATATTTTAAATTTCTGATCGTCAATTTATGACGATTATTTATTTTTTAATTATATTGAATTGATAAAAAATGATAGGTAAATTAATATATTTGACCTAGTGATGCTGAATCCATATAGACGTTGAATAAATAACAAGGATTTTAAACAAATTAGGAAATCTTGTTGGTTGGTTTAGATCGATCCGTCATTTTGACATACAGAATTATCACTGAAATAAAATTAATTCTTAAATCAATCAAACGACTAAAATTTCGTTTAATTTCGTTACAAAAGCCTTTATCCGCTTCAAATTAGCTAAATTCTTTGCATCCGTCTTTGATCCATGCCAAGTTTCGATTTCAAACCCACTGCCCAAGGTTAAGAACACTTTACGTCCATCACAAGCATTCTCGACCCTCTCAAATTTCACCGGCATTTTGATTTTACGACCTACCTCTTTTGCCAACCGATCATTTTTGTAGTAAATGGACTTCAAAATCTTTAACAATTCTTGAACAATTCTTTGGTCTACCAACCTAAGCTTTAATTTTCTGAAAATTTATCGAACACGGAACAGAAATTTTTAAAATTTAAAGAAAAAATTACTGGTTTTTTAAATCAATGTCTAAAATATCTTCTTCATCAGCATATTTAAGGGCGGTTCTCGAGATGAAATTTCTTTTTTTTATTTCAAAATCTTGGGATTTTAAAGAAAAATTCTGTTTTCTTGCGGCGATTTCGTCATTTTTACCGAAAATGTTATTTGTTTTTAGCTGTAAATTTAGCTTATTTCCAGCTTCACACAAATTTTGCAGATCTACAGTTAATTTCTGTGCCTCTGCGTCTTTTTCAAATAAGAGTTTATTTAAATATTCTTAAGAATTTTCAAAATTATTATTTTTTTGAATTTAATTTATCTATTTTTTGATTTTTTACATTGACAAGAGGACAGTATTTAACATCATAATGCTTTTTACGGCTAGAATTTATTTTACCTTGTTCATCACAGCCCGGAGTAGGACATTTTGTTTTATATCAGAACAATGGTTGTTAATAGCTTCAGTGTAAATAATTTTTTTATCTACATCATTGATAAAATTTTCTGGCTTAATTTTTGTTGATTCTAGAAAATTTGAGTTTTTTCCAAGACAAGAATTTGCATGATTATAGTTAAGAAAATGTGACCTTCATATTTAACTAGTTTAGTTTGAAAGGTCATCTCATTTATTTCACTTAGCTCGTTTTTAAAGGAATTCTCCTTTTTTAGATCAAGCTGATATATTTTTTGGTTTCGAAAATCGAAAAGATGGAAATTCAACTCCTAATATTATTTTCTCATTAATTATTTCACTTATTATTGACTATAAAAGATCTTTTTCTTCTTTAAGCTTTAAATTTTTTTTTCCTCATGCAAAGAAAGATTGTTTAGCTTAGGTTTTTCAAATTTTCAGATAAAGAAAATAGAAAATAGATTTCAGAAAATCCGATTCATAATCATCTTAAAAGAATGTTTTCTTTTCCGGTACGAGTTGATTCTTTTTAAGTAAAATTAAGAACACTTAAAAAAATTTTAAGCATGAAAGTGTTTTATTTACAATAAAATTAAATAAAAAGTTGAAGAAAAAAAAGAAAAAATTACCTTATTTGAACTATAAGATTCCGTTTCAGATTCAGTTTGGTCTTTTTCTGAATTATTGGAAGAGGAATTGTGACCAGCAGATTTCGTTTCAAAGCTCTTCCATATAAAAAATATTTTAAAAAAAAATTAAAACTAATTTTCAACTGATTATAAGGTGTACGTTCAATTCGTAGAATTTTTCTTAGAATAATTATTTACAAAAAATCTTAAGTCAAACAATGAGGGGAGGAGATCCTCCCCGCCTTAACTCCCCTCCTATTTTAAATATTTATTATCTAAGTAACTAAAATTCTCAATTTGATCCCAACATTAAAAACCGGCTCTTAAAAATAAACCTTTTGTAAAAACACACCTTTTTCTGAAAAAAACTGTTAAGCTGATTGGGTTTCAATGTTTGAAACCTTTTTTTAAATTGGTTCTTGGACATTATTTGATTTTCTATTAAAGTCCAGCGCCCTTCTTTTAAAATTTTTGTGTCATTTTTGACCCAAAAAAACAAATAGATTATTTTTATTAAGCTTGCATTATTTATTTCAAAAATTTAACAGTAAAATGATTCAAAATAATTAAATTGACCTTTTAATGTTTTTGGAATGTGAAGTTAAAACATTTCGCAATTTAGCTGACTTCCGTGCGTGATTTTTTAATCCTTGATGCTGCATTCTCTCCCAAAATGACTGGCATAAATGAAAGAAGCTTAATTTTTGAATATGAATTGATAATTGATACATCATCGATTATTTTTTTCTAATTTTTGCAAAAATTAGCTTTTCAAATTCTTTATCAAAAATTCTTTATCAAGATTGAAATAATATTATTAAATTTTAAACGTTGGAAGGCGTTTTGTGTTATTTTTCGTTTTGTGTTGTTTTGTGTTATGTTGACCCGAAAACAAATCCTAATTTTTTACAAAAACAACCCCAAAAAAATTAAATTTTCTAAAAATTGTCGACGTTTTCTCTTCAAATTTCAAATTTGCTTGAGCACAACATTTTAGATCTGACGTTTTTAGTTAAAAAGAAAATTATATAAAGAACATTAATGAAAAATTTAAATATGATGCAAAAATAACCTAAAGAATTATTTTTTCGGGCCCTTGAAAGAACGCCTACATTTTTTTTTTAAAACAACAACTCGGTGATTTTGACCTTAATTATTTTATCAAAAACTAACATCCTCATTAGGTGGAGAAGGTCTACAAAACGATATTTTTGTTTCATACCTTGGAAGTCTTTTTCATGTAATTTTTTAATATTTTATAAAACTAAATAAAGACAACCCCTCACCACTACCTATTTTCACCTAGAAACCCACAAAGAAAACCACATATTCAGGTAGATCTGGACGTGTTTTCTTCTAGAATCATATTTCTTTTTTCATAGCTTTTATGGTTTTTGAGAAGAAAATAGACTTATAATGAATTGGAAATATGAAGTCTAGTATATACTAGGAAATGCAACAATGTTTTTTGAGGAATTTTTAACAAAAAAAAAGATTTTAAGCAAGAAATATTAATGTTTAAAGGACTTTGGTCGAAAAAATTAATTAAAAATAATTTAACTAAACCAAGTTAAAAAATCAATTTAATTCAAGAATTTTTATCAGTTCAATTTGGTTTAATAATTTTATTTAGTAATTTTTTTTGCTGAAAACCTTTTAAAAAAATTCTTTAAAAAAACATTGTTGAATTTCCTAGTTTACACGATTTCATCTTACGAGTTCATTATAAGCCTATTTTTTGCAAATTTTTTTTTGCAATTTTTAATTTCTTTTTCAAATTTTAATAAAATTTTTTTGTCTTGAGCAGCAAGTCGATTCGAGTTGACTGGATACAGTAAAAATTCGATTATGTCGAATCCGATTATATATAGTTTCGATTATGTAGAATTTTAAAAATGACTGTCGACTGAAAAAATGTCTTTTAATTAGATCTAAACTTTTTTTGATTGAAAGAAAAATAAATTGATTTTTTTCTTATAAATTGTTTTATCTAATTGATTGAAATTGTTCTAATTTTTAGGACTTTTAACAGAAATAAGCGAAATTTTAAAACAATCGAATTCTTTGTTTTTTGACTTTGCTCTGTATATTTATCTAAAATTCTTTGCCCTTTAAAGCAAACTATAAAAGCGATTTCATCTAACTTTTAATGTAAATATGTATCTTCCTTTATCGACAATGCAGGCTCAAATTGTGAAAAAAGATCGCAAAATACGAAACAAAGCTCAATCACAAATTTTTTAGAGAAACCTTATCTTTTTTTTCCTTTAAATAATGTAAATAAAATTTTAGAACTCAGCTAATTTTTTACCACTTATAAGTTATAAAAAGTTGTCACCATTATGATTCGATTATGTATAAAATTCGATTATATCCAAGAGCAATAAATTTTTCATTATATATAATCGAATTTTTACTGTATATTGCTACAAAATTATTTATTTATTTTATAAACTGTCCCTCAAAAATCTAATTTTCACCATTATAATTTTTTTTAAATAATTAGGCTGAATTCACTCGAATTGATTTTTTTTAATAACTTTTTCATTCCATGGAATTACCCCGAACACATACAGCTGATAATTTAACAATAAAATCACGTTAAAAAAAAAATTTTATATTGCATTTTTGGGAGTTTTTTCAAAATTCAATTAATTTTTTTAATAAATTTTATGCTACTCTTCTTGATTATAAAAGCCGGTGAGGTCTGATTACAATTTTTTTATGAAATTATTTTCTCTTCTGAATTTTCTAATTACTAAAATTAAAAAAATATTTAGCAATTCGTCTCAAAAGAATATCATTTTACTTTGTTTATAAGCACCCTAAATCCCTTACTTCAAAGGAGCGATTTTTGGTCTTTTATGACGGTTATCATATATTATAAAATTCCGAATTTCAAATATCGCATTTAACCGATTTTAAAGACATGTCATTAATATCAAATACTCGTAATTAATGACAGGATCTTATAAAATTAAAACGATGAAAATATGACATGAAACTAAAAGCTGATCTTATCACTATCAACAAATATTTTGTTTATCTCCAAATAAATTTCAAACCTTGCTTGACAAAAATCAACAAATGTTTCTAAATTGAATATCCTTTGAGCTATCATACTTTTTGCCATGATTCTACTTTCTTTATGTTGGCTTATTGATTGATCGATGAAAATCTTAGTTTTTTTTACAACTGCTTGTTCTGATCCTTCAATTTTTTGAAAATATTAAATGATGATTTTTCATATTTTATCCATCATAATATACTATCCACCCATGTCAAAATCTCTTAAAATATCTCATTGAGATAGAAAGAGAAAATAAACTTATTTATAAACATGAGATCATTTCTAGAAAAATATATTAAAGAAAATTATGTTATTTTTTCCATTGAGATCTTTAATTTTTCTCATCAAACAATCAAAATTAAATTTTTTTCGAAAATAAATAGATTGCAAAGAGATTATGAAAAGAAAAAATTATTTTAGACTTTATGAAAATCAGAGAAGATATACGTACTATCCTTTTTAGAAAAATAAATAACATAGTAAATTTTACTATAAAAAGACATGTTTTTGTAATATTTTGACTTAGTTGATTTTTTTAAAAAAATATTTCAAAATTAACAAAAGAAACACTATCCAAAAAAAAAAGTAATTTTAATTTTTTTTTACTTTAAATGAATATATTCTCAGTTTAATAATTTTTTATTGTAGATAGCTAAGAAAAAGTTGATTAATTAGAAGTATAAATTAAAAAAATAAAAATCCAGAGCTGTTTTTTTTTTAATTATTGATCGAATGAGGTCTATATTAAGATTGAAAAAACTTTTTATTAAAACTCGGACTTTAGTTTTTTTATCATTCTGAATTTGATTATTTTTTTTTGATCTTAAAGAAAATTTTAAATTGTCTTTGATTAAATTTTAGGATATTTATACTCGTATTTGCCAGAGGTAATGAACTATCTGCTGCCTAAACAGTGGCTTGTTCGAGAGATTAAAATTATAATACAATGCTTTTTTAGAAATTCTAAAACAAACTTTGAAGCTGAAATAAAACACCTTTTATTAAAAATTTATTTTGATTCTTTGATTTAAAATTGAAAATTTCACTAAAACAATTCTGATTATTTCTGATTAAATCTCGTTATTTTTCTCGTTAAAATCTCATTTGATTAAAATAAATAAAATATAAATAATAAAATCCTTGATCATAGGTCAATTAGAATAACTATGAGAATCTCAAATTTATCTTTTTAGAATCTCAAAAGAACAGAAAATTATTAAAAAAAAATTAGTCGTTTTTTTTAAAGAAACAGTAAAGATAAATAAGAGAAAAATTAAAAATAAATAAAGAGAAAGAGTAAAGTTAAATTAAGAGAAAAAGTATAGATAAGCTAGCGAAAAATGTTAGAGAGATCTCTCAAGAAATAATACTTATCACAAATTGATCTCTTATATTTCTAATTGTATTTCTCTTTTAGATCTCAAATTAGACTCATAAAAGATTTTGACATGGGCATACCCTATTTCTTATTTGCTAAAAACTATTTATTGTTTCTTGAGAATTAACCAGTCACACGCTCTTTTTCGGGGATTTGAAGTTAGGACTCAATTCAAATAAAAATAATACATTATTTATCCAGATAAATAGAAATAGAAAGTTTGTAGATTGTTCTAGACTTATGTAGAATCATTTGATAATAAAATTTAAAATTAAAAAGTGTTCAAAATTAACTTATAAGAACTCAATTCAAAAAGTCGATTTGGAGAAAATTTTTATGAATTAAATATAGTTTTGGTCATCTTTTTTTGGAAAAAATTTAATAAATCATTAATTTTTTGATTTTATATAAAATGTAGAACCATTTCCGATAGCTTAATATTTTCTAAAATTAAAAAAATTGAACTTTATTTTTAGTTGTTTTTAAATTGAGCCTTGAATTGAAGAATTGATACCTTACTTCAAATCAATTTTAGCTTAACTAATTTCTTAATTGGATCTCTCACAATAAAACTTAAGCCACAGCAACCAATGAAGTAAGGGTAGAGTCTGGGTATTAGATTAAAGACTTACAATTATTTTTGGGCAGCGGTTTTTATTCAAACAAAATAAACAAAAATCCAAAAATAAAATAAAATTTGAAATATAATAAAATGAGATCTTAAAGAGTAGAATTGCAAATAATAATTTATATTAATGAGGATGACTCTCTTCAGAACGAGATCAGCTGAGAGTTGATAATCATTAGTGCGTGCTTTTAGTTATATATTAACGACTTTATTAGGGGGGAGATAGCTCAGTTGGTACCGTCATGGGCGTCCAAGCAGAAGGTCGAGAGTACAAATCCTGTGCGAGTCAAAAAAATTCAAATGAGTTCCCAAATTATCTCCTGGTGTTATATTGAGTAAAACACCTAACTAACCCAGCTTGTGGTCGTCGAAACGCTACTTTAATTTAATTTACTTTAATTTTATACTTTCTCCAAAATTTGGAGGTTAATTCTATTCAATAAATAAATATAAAAATATTAATTATCAAGGGGTCGAATGAAATTAAATCTAATTCGTTTATTTGAACGGATGAAAAAATAAACAAAAACAATTTAAACAAGATAAAAACTTACCTGTCCTCTAAGTCCTTTTTTGAAGGACGTATAAAATATCGATCAAAATATTGTAAAAAAATTTGGAAATGGTCAGAAAAAGACGTACAGAGTATCAAAAACAACTAAGATTCACT